>CAWUDS030006147.1:0-39876 GCA_963859935.3 Lathyrus sativus | reverse complement strand
TGCGAAAACGAATGTCGGCCTATCGAGGCGCGAGATAACAATTCTTGGTGCATCGTTCTAGAAATTCACTTTTTACATTGAAGATAAAGTAGCCAAGGCATCTGCCATCTGATTTTCTGCTCTCGGCACATGGTGAAACTCTACACGATCGAAGAAAGGCAGCAATCTTCTTGCGTAGTTCATATAAGGGATTAGATTTGGTTGGCGCGTCTCCCACTCTCCTTTGATTTGGTTGACCACTAAAGCTGAATCACCGTAGACATCAAGGTTCTTGATTCTCAAATCAATTGCTTCCTCAATACCCATGATACACGCTTCATATTCGGCCTCGTTGTTGGTACAAGGAAATGTCAACCTGGCAGTGAAGGGTATATGCGTCCCGTTGGGGGTTGTAATGATTGCCCCAATTCCACTGCCGTAGGAGTTAACAGCACCGTCAAAGATCAATTTCCACTGGGAACCCAACTCAGGACCTTCGTCTGGCAATGGCTCATCTCAGTCTTTCATCTTCAAGTACATAATGTCTTCTTCTCGGGAAAATTAAACTTCATTGGCTGATAGTCGTCAATTGGTTGCTATACTCTGGCAGAACACTCCCTTTAATAGCTTTCTGAGACACATACTGAATGTCGTATTCTGTCAGAACCATCTGCCACCTAGCAATCCTTCCTGACAATGCTTGATTTTCAAATACGTACTTGATCGGATCCATCTTTGAGATTAACATGGTTGTATGTTTTAGCATATACTTGCTTAGGCGTTTGGCGGCCCAAGCCAGTGCGCAACAAGTTTTCTCCAACATTGAGTATCTGGACTCACAATCTGTGAACTTTTTACTCAAGTAATAAATTGCACGCTCCTTTCTCCCCAGTCTCGTCATGTTGACCGGGAACACAACCCATGGAATTCTCAAGAACTGTTAAGTATATTATTAATGGTCTTCCAGCCACCAGGGGCATCAATATTGGAGGTTCCTGCAGATACTCTTTTATTTTCTCAAATGCTTTCTGGCAATTCTCATTCCAAAACGACCGCCTGATCTTTCTTCAATAACTTAAATAATGGCTCACAAGTGGCGGTGAGGTGAGATATGAACCGAGCGATGTAGTTCAATCTACCTAAAAAGCCACAAACTTGTTTCTCGGTATTTGGTGCTGGCATTTCTTGAATCACCTTGATCTTTGCAGGATCAACCTCTATACCTTTCTCACTGACAATGAACCCCAACAGCTTTCCTGACCGCACGCTGAAAGTACACTTGTTTGGATTCAGCCGAAGTTTAAACTTACTCAATCTCTCAAACAACTTTAGAAGATTCACCAGATGTCCTCTTCCGTTTGGGACTTCGCAATCATATCATCGACATATACTTCAATCTCATGATGAATCATATCATGAAATAGAGTCACCATAGCTCGTTGGTAAAGTTGCCCTGCGTTCTTCAAACCAAAAGGCATCACTTTATAGCAGAACATCCCCCAAGGCGTGATGAAAGTCGTTTTCTCCATGTCCTCCGGCGCCATCTTAATTTGATTATATTCGGAAAAGCCGTCCATGAAGGAAAACACTGAGAATTGTGCGGTGTTATCAACAAGCACGTCAATATGAGGAGCGAAAAATCATCCTTTGGGCTTGCTCTATTCAGGTCCCTATAATCAACACACATCCTGACTTTGCCGTCCTTCTTAGGCACGGGCACGATGTTTGCGACCCATGGAGGGTAGTTTGTCACAGCAAGAAATCCAGCATCCAATTGCTTCTGGACTTCTTCTTTGATCTTCACTGCCATACCAGAACCTGGTTCTTCTCAACTTCTGTTTAACAGGAAAACAACCTTCTCGAAGAGGCAGACGATGAACTACAATATCCGTGTCGAGTCCAGGCATATCTTCATATGACCAAGCAAAAACATCCTTGTACTCTTGGAGTAACTCAACCAGTCTTCGCTTGACATCACTCTGCAGTGCGGCCCCTATTCCGACTTCCTTCCTTATCTTCCTCAGTTCCCAGGTTGATGACCTCAATTTCCTCTTAATGAGGCAGGATGACCTTCTCCTCTTGTCTTAACAATCTGGCGAGCTCTTCGGGCAGGTCCTTGTCTTCTTCAATCTCCTCTTCTGCTTGAAAGATCAGATTGTCAAAGTCACACCGAGTCATAGACAAGTCTGAGCCGATGGTATCTGAAATGTGTAACCTGCAATGATGATGGTTTTATGCTTAAATGATATGCAAACAAACTAACACAAACCACATTGCCATTTTATTGTTAGAAGATAAAAACAAGAAAAACAAGGATCACAAAATTTTGAATGAAAAAGACGCCTTTTTGATTGATAATGATAAAAGATTGTTTGCGTACATAACAGATAAGGTCCTACAAAATAAAGACCACTATGCTCCGGAAGAACATAGGGAGATACATTAATCAAACAAAGCAATTACTCTTCATAGGTCACAGAGATGACTTCCTCGATGGTCCAATTCTTCAAACCCTGGCCAGGGATACATGGCTTGATCCGCGCATCCATGTCACAGTCGTTGTCTCCTCCTCGTCAGATACGACACTGATTCTTTCAAAAACCACCCCACCGCTGGTGAATTGAACAGGTCCTTTGTAACGCGGAGCATTTTGTGAAGAAGACGCATATGGGCTGTATCCCAATCCAAACTTGTCTTGTTTGTTGGGGACGCTTACCACTTGCCCCCATCCTTGTGCTGATCCGGATTCCACCACGGCTTGTGCTTCCTTGTATGACGACATGGCAACCTCTGAGTCTTGACCTTGACCGACGCCTTTTCCTTGATTTGGACAGTCTCAAAGGCCTGGCACAGTGTTTCTTGAATTTCGCCATCGACCTCCACATACTTGAATGAAGACAGATGGCTCACCATGATGTCTTCCTCCCCACAAACAGTCACAATATTTCCACCCACCATATACTTCAACTTCTGGTGCAAAGTCGATGTCACAGCTCCCGCTGAGTGTATCCAAGGCCGACCCAAAAGGCAGCTATATGCCGGCTGGATATCCATTATGTAGAATACCGAATCAAAAACCTCAGGACCAACCTGAATCGGTAAAGTCAACTCCCCGAAAATGGACCTCCTAATCCTATCAAACCCCCTGACCACCAAGTCACTCGGAGTGCAAGTTATCCCTCGCGTGTCTAGCTTCATGAGGGCCTTCTTGGGTAGCACATTCAGTGATGAACCAGTATCTACGAGTACATGTGAAAGAAAAACACCTCTACATTACATAGAGATGTGCAAAGCCAGATTATGGTTTCTTCCTTTCGGTGTCAAATCACGATTAGTGAATCCCAACCCGTTACCTGCATTGACGTGGGCCACCACCCCTTCCAACTAATTCACGGATATCTCTTGAGGTACATAAGCATTATTCAAAACTCTGAGCAAAGCATTCCTGTGAGACTCGGAACATAACAGCAGCTACAAGATAGAAATCATTGAAGAGTTAGTTGTAAGTGATCCACAATTTTTTAGTCACTCCTTCTTATCAAACGCATGAATTCCTTTGCATCCTTTAGCAAAGTCTCCTTTTTTCTAGCTTGAGAATTCTCTTCCACCATCTTTCCTTTACCTTTGTCGGTCTTTTTTGCGTTTACTTCGGGAGGTGCAAATACTCTCCCACTTCGAGTCATTCCTCCAGTTCCCACCCAAATTATAGTCCAACGGCGAAACCCTTCAGTTCCTACTTTTGACCATTGCAGTAGACCTCGGCCCCATAGTTCCAAGGGATCGCTTTAGAGCTTTCATAGGGTACAGCCCTGCCTTTGTGAATATAATAGTGGGCCTCGCTGGAGGCGCAGAAATTGTAATTGTTTTGTACGGATAGAGATGGTGGCCACCTCGTTCTCATCTTCAATAACTACCTCTTCAACATTTTTCTCACAGATTTTATCAAATTGCAATATGCTGTCATCCATCATGCGTTGTATATAGTTCTTTAGATTCCAACATCCTTCGGGACAGATCATACAATCTTCACAATCCTTCCCACAGCCTGGGAACACCCCTCCTTCTAACAACTTGCTCTTCACGAAACCTAACGGCGTCTTCAGATCCTCTACCTTGGACACCAAGTTCAGGCCTTCCTCACTGACAATAGCATTCACACCTCCACCCCTACCATGGTTAGGCATGGGATTTTGATCTACATTTGGCGCATCCTGATTGAAGTTGATAGCCTTATTATCAACAAGGTCTTGTACCTTGTGTTTGAAGGCTTTACAGTTGTCGATGTTGTGGTCGGGGGCGCCAGAGTGGAATTCACACCTAGTGTTGACGTCATATCTGGGAGGTGGTTGGCTAGTTAGAGGTGCCATTGTCCTTTTCTGGACCAACTGCAGTTGAATTAAGTGTTGTAATAACTGAGTGTAGGGCATTGGTGGGTGTGTCAAAGTGCCTATCCACCACCCTTCTTCGATCCTGGAACTGTCTCGGTGCATAATTCTGTTGCTGAGGTCGTTGTTGCTGTTGCTGACGTGGTTGTTTTTTGCTGAGGATGTACCACTGGGATGGTAATACTAGCTACTTGTGGTGGTTGCTGGTAATACGGTCGCTGTTGACGCTGATTCAGATATTTATTTCGATTGTTAAAGCCGGACACTGCATTTGTCTCGTTATCTCTCTTATTCGCACAAAAAATCTTTCTTCCACCTCCAGATGAGGTCCTTCTCCCACTTGTATCTTTCCCATCTTAATACCGTTTTTCAACCCTCTCGTTGGTAATAATCAAGTCCGAAAAGCTCCCGACATGCTGCTCACTAACTTATCATAGTAAATTCCCGGTAATGTGGCCACAAATAGATCAGTTAGTTCGCTCTCCACCATGGGAGGTTGAACTCTAGCAGCAAGCTCTCTCCATCTTTGTGCGGACTCCTTGAAGCATTCGTTACTCCTCTATGATAAATTCTGAAGCTGCACTCGGTTTGGCGTTAAGTCACTGTTGTATTGGTAGTGCTTAACGAAAGCTTCTGCCAAATCTTTCCAACTTTTAACCTGAGTGGGCTCCAATCCCATGTACCACTCGAGTGATGGTCCAGACAAACTGTCCTGGAAGAAGTGTATCAACATCTTTTCATCGCTTGAATACACAGACATCCTTCGGTAGTAGGATCGCACATGAACCCTCGGGAAAGTATCCCCTTTGTATTTGTTGAACGTTGGAACTTTGAATTTGAGTGGCACCCTTAAGTCAGGAACCAAACCTAGATTGGCCATTTCCAGCCCCATGGATTTCTGATTAGAAAAGTTCCTCATCTGTTCCTCCAACAACTTAAATCTTCTATCAGCTTCAGCGGAAATTTCATCTTTTACCGAGAAAAGGTCTTCCTGTCGATCCTCGAGCCATGGCTGATACAGACTACCTTGGTTGAATCCATTAACTTCATGCCCGTACATATTTCCTTGACCGATATTTCCAGCGTTCCCTGCATTTCAGGCTCCAACTCCGGTGTTACCAATTCCTCCACCGACATTACCATTGGTTTCACCATTGCCGTTTCCGTTCCCGCAAGCATTGGGGATAGCATTATTAGCGTGCTGAGGCTCACCAAGAGGTGGATTGGTAGTTGTCCCCTCATGTAATACACCATCTTCGTCAACCCGTGCAATCAAAGGTTGCACCAAAGTCCTAAGTTGGTCTTGCCCATTGGCTACAATCTGCATAACTTCCATGAATTGCGTCATCCTTTCGTGAAATTCCTGAAGCTCGAGCTGAACTTGATCCATAATTCTCTGTTGGTTTCTTCGTGTAGAATAACGGTGAATAGGCTGCCCTTCAATCCTGAAACAAAATCTCTCTCTCTCTAGAAAACCACAAGAAAAGGTAAGGTTAACAGAAACACCTGCAATGCAAATGCAGAATGATGCAAAAATGCAGAATGCAGACATGTAAATAGGTTTCAAGGACACTCCCCCCTTGATTCTAGTTCCACGAGGGTTGCGGTGAGAATCGTGATACCAAGCTATTGATTAACTTGAATCTTTAATTCTTAGATTACAACCGGACTTTAATTTATCCAAAGGAAAGGTCTAAAGAAAGAAAGAACCTTTTGCGCGATGTTACAAAAACGCTAAGAGATTCGGGGATCGGGGGTTGGTTATGCCTAGGGTAGGTATTTCACATCCTAAACATCTGTAGTACCCTACAGGAACCTTTTGTTTAATATTTGTGTTTGCTACAGTTTGCTTGCTAAGGGAAAAGTACTAAGGGTACTAATCTAAAGATGTAGAGGGTATGTACAAAGTTTGCTCGCAAAGACATCGCATCTCGTGCCTACGTATCCGGACGGGAATGGAATCAGAGCAATCGTAGTTCACCTCACTAGGGTTGAAGAACATTTGATTATGATCAAGGTTCAATGGGGAACAAACATTACAATGCTTGTATAGAGTTTTCCAAAACTCTCTATGTCTATGTTGAACTCTCAAAGGGGAATAAGTAATCATCACTACGATTCTTATATAGAGTTAAACAAACTCTAACCTAGGGTTCTAGTTGAGGAGCACTCCTAGTAAAGGTGGGTCTTTTAGACTTAAGCAAAGTCAAATGGCTTATGGGTTTTGATCTTAACTAAGGTTCAAAATGACTTTTCAAAGTCAAGAGGGGTAATGAGCTATCCATGACACAAAGGTCAATGGAGAGACTTTTCCTTTGGAAGGAAGGAGAGGAGGCAACTTGGATGAGAACTAAAAAGTTCCATCACTTGGGGAAGAAAATACTTAACAAAGTATAAACATATTCAAGCATGAGGAATATAGAAGACAATGATTATGATCAAGGATTAACCAACACATTACAATGAGCATGTATTTTGAGTAGGACGAATGGTTACGACCAATTATAGTAAGCATACTACAATAAGCATGTCTTGACAAAGGTGTAGGCATATCTTGACAAAGATTGAAAGCATGATGAAGGTAACAACCGTGTAAACAAATAACAATTTGAAAATAATCATGTCATAACCTCAAAGCGTAACAACAATATGCATAGATAACAATTTCACACAATTAAATTAGTTTAGCTTCGTAATTTAGGAGGTATAAGCACTCATGGTAATAACCAACAAAAGATGAAATCTCAACATGCTAACAAACATAAGGAAAACAAATACCAATAAATCTTGCAAAAGGGAAATTTAATCGAGACGTAAGGTAACGACCTAAGAGTGAATCTACTAACAAGCAAACAAAAGCATTGTTGAAATAATTAATCATGAGATTTAAATCCACCAAACAAAACTAGACATTACAATGAAGAGTTTGCAAAAAGAATGAGTCAAAAAAGATGAAAGATGAACAAGTTATGAATATTTGAAGTTGAGGTGATTTATGACAATAAAATAAAATAGACAAAAATAATAAAAAGGAGAAAAGGGCCAAGCTGGGAGTTGAACCCATGCCCTTATGTTGACAAACACACAAACTCTACCACTGGAGCACTATGCGCGTGCTGAATGGAAATGGATAAGAGTGAATAAAAAATAAAACATGAGAGAAATATCATTGAAGTGAAAAAAATGCCTCGCTGGGGCTCGAACCCAGGACACAAGGCATGATAGGCGTTTTAATGGCAAGGCAATAACCACTGGGGTGGCGATACATCCATTGATTATCCCACCCCAAAAAATATATGTAGTATACCTCTTTCACAAACTGGGCAAGCAAGGAAGCCAAAACAAAGGATTTGCAAAACCACATGTATCTTTCTTATTTCTTCATGGATTGGGATAAAATTTATATGTAGATTCATTAGAAAATCATGAGGAGTATGATAATGAAATCAAAATTCACAATATATGCCCCCATTTTGAAACCCGATTGAATGATGCATATGATGCATTTAAATGCAAATTTAAACTAACAGTCCAAGACAATTACAATTGGTAGTGGGAAATGATTTAAACAAGACATGAACATGATGTGGAAAGTGTCCTAACAGGTGGTTTTATCAAAAACAACAAAATCAAGAGTTTGACATGTAAGTTGCAACTAGTGGTGACAATGATGTGAAAATGCAATTCTAAAATTCAAGGGTCATAATCAATGTACTCTACATCAACCAAGCATCTGAGCATGATCTAAATATGATATATAATGAGTTCTAACAAGAGTTTCATTAAAATCATCACTGATTCAAAAAGAGGTATATGAATTGCCAAGTATGTGTGAAATAAACTTAAGGAGCAAAGAACTAAAACAGCCATGCTATGGTTAAGAGAGGGACTCAAACACAAATCAAATGTCACACATATCACGTTCATACATTCATAATGATCATTTATGAGGTGCAAATCCAACTGTCAGGTGAGTGTGAGGTGGAAATGCAGCTTTTGCAAGTGAGATGGTGAATTCATGAAACAGGTCCAACCAAAGTAAACAAACCATACCAACATCCTCAAAACATCATTTAGAATGTGTCCATGCTTTAAAACCACCCACAAACACTAGGGAAATAAAATTCACATGTCATTTGCTCATTCAACACAAAGAGTTACAAAAGTGATGTCAAAACAGAATTGAAATGGAATGAGGTTTAGAGAACACCACACACAAACCTTGAATACGCATATGAATGAGCCTAGCATCTAAAATAAACATGGAGTGTACATGATGGGGACATAGTCATCAAGCTGCGACTTTGTATCATACATGGGGGGGGGGGGGGCAAGCTGATATGCAATTGGCTTCTAGACATATATTAACCCAAATAGACACATACACATTCTCAAAACATGACATTAGAAGGATCCAAACATTTGCAAACAGATGGAACAAGAACATGATGGTATCTGAATTGTGAACATGGTGTGTGTGGTGTGAAGTCAACAGCTTGAAAATTATAACTCAAATCAGTTTGGTCTAATCCTTTATACATGCTGCAGGTGTATTATTTATGTGGAATCAAATGATTAAAATATGTACACAACAAGCTGTTATGTGGACTAGTGCTCAAAATGGCTCAAGTGTTCCTACATCATGCAATGTGATATGACAACAGGAAGTTCATGCTTGAAACACATTATGGTGCCAAACCAATCAAATCTTGATTTTTTAACAAAACAGATTACTACAAAAGGGCATCTTGATGGCAATCATGTTGAAATGCAACTACTACACTTAAATCAAACTATGAGCAAGAACTGGGCATGGTAACAAGGAAACAGATGGCAAAACTGATGTAACCATAGGTAACAAACACAAACAGTTTTTTTTTCAATATGAAGATGAATTTTGACAATCAATCAGTTATGGATAAAAACCTAGCTAATCATTATGGATTAATATAGCATCACATACTTATTTGCCTAGGACTTAATTAAGCATGCTGATAGTAAAAATGAATTGACCAACCCCACATGGCTCCTACAGCAAATCAAGAACAAGCAGCAATAAGCAAGAAACAGGTTGAACAGATTTGGAGGTAATGCAGTTGATCAACATATTCACATATCCCCAATTATTTGACAGAAACACATGTATATATGGCAAACAGCATAAGAACATGATGTACATTGCTTACAATCAACAAAAGCAATTAAAATGGATAATGATTGAAGGCTAAGCAGGATGGTAGCATGATATGGCAGAAATGCTTGGAACAGAAAGATGCATGGCATGAATATTCATCATTGATCAAGTAAGTGCAGGGCCAGATCCACACACACATATGAAGCATAGAAGCATACATGGACAGGGGGCATTCATGTTGGAAATTAAACAAGCATATTCAAAACAGATTGAGACAGCTACATGTACAAGACCCATATTGATCATCAAATGCTGCAGCAACAGCCAGTGAGTCTAATAGACACCACCAGAAAACAACATACCAACAATGTCTACGGACTCAAAGAGATTGAACAAATTAAATGCCAAAGTGGCTTGGTAGGAATAAAACATATTGAAAGTCAAGTTTTCAAAACAGGTCTAGATCATGGCTTACAAGATATGGGGCATACATGACAAATACATACATGTTCAATATTTGGCAGCACTGTTGCACCCTAAAATTAGGCCAACTTATTTTACCTGATTTGTGTTTTCATAGCTTTATCATTTGCATAGTAGATCATGCACATATTTCATTCATTTGCATAGCATAGCACGGGCAAGCCATCCAACAAGGGATCAAGTGCTATTCTTCATCTCAAAGAAGCATATCCAAAATGTTTTTATTCAAGTTCAAGCCTATTCAAGTCACCAAGAAAGAAAGTGAAGCTTTGAGAAGTTGATAGATCAAACAGTGGATTTATAGCCTGTCTGGGGAATATTTGAAGATCATCATAGAGGTTGTAAGCTATGGACTGAGGCATGGAATGTGTGTGGACATCATGGAAGACCTAGAGGGTCATTTTGAAAGTAAGACAAGTTATTGGGGTGGTTACAAGAGCTACAGTTGAAGACAGTCAACTAGGGTTTCATCTAGGTCAACCCTAGGTCTAATGTTTGATTGAGGGGCATCAAGGCCTATTTGAAGGATGTGGGATTCATCATATGATATGTTGAAGCATATGTGGTGTTGTGCCAAGAGAAAATCAAAAGAATCAAGAAGGATTGAGGGTGGCAAGACAGGGTTCCTAGGGTAAAATCCCATGTTTTCCACTGAACTTCCAAGCCTTCTAAGTCAAGATGTGAGCTTCAAGTGACTTGGATATCCACATGAATGTTATAGAGGAGGTTCATAACTTTAATTTGAGTATTAGAAGTTCTCAAGGGGATTTATAGAACTCAAGTTATAACCCAGACAAGTTAGGGGTCCTCAGAGGCATCTGAAATTCAACTGTGAAAGTCACTTGACTTCCAAGCAACTTTTGAGCTAGAAGGAATTTTCAAATGGATACTTGGCAAACATGAGAGATGTTCCTTATCTTCTTAGCTTTCCAAAAAGTTATAGAAGTCCTCATTTGGATTTGTGGAGCTCAAGTTATGAGTTGTACAAGCCAGGGGTATTTCGGGAAAGTGAGATTATAGGTCCTTTTTGAGCATAGGTCAAAATCTCCATGTTCCACTCTTCAGATGAAAAAGCGTTCAGCACGGAATGTGCTTAAAATGATGTTTTTAGGTCAAATAAGTCATCATGGTAGATTGATCGGCTTATTTCAAAAAGTCACTTAAAATGGCCTAAAAAAGGGGGAATAAGTCAAATAAAGTGGTGAAAAAAAATCAAATTTTGGGTTAGAGGTCACAAACAAGCCATATGACATACCAATTTGATTGTAAAATGCATTTTAAAGACAATGGCATTGGCACATTTTTGAATTGAGCAATAATTTCATGACTTGCTTTGTAAAAGTGGTTACTTGAAATGTAAGTCACTAATCCAAACCACTTAACAAGGCATTTGGAAGGCTATTTTGGTTAGAAATTTCCAAGGGAAGATACATGAACAATCTAGAAATTTCCAAGGGAAGATACATGAATAATCTAGAAAGTTCCAAGGGAAATGGATTTTATTATTTTGGGCTTGGGATTCATTTCTAGAATATTCCAATCATCTCTATAAATGTTTAGAAACTCATTTGAAGCAAGGTTGGTGATTGATTGGAGTTGGATTGGAAGAGAGCATATCAATTTTCAAGAGAGCAAATCAAGTGGTGATTCTTCATTCAAGGCGATTTCGGTTCGATTCGAAGATTGTAGCACTTTCTTCGCATATTGTTGAACGAATTTGAAGCTTTCGGAAGTACGAAAAGAGCCGAAGATACTCCGTTTCGAAGCTCCGATCAAGGTATGTAAACCTTCACTTTACCATGGATTTAGGATGAGATAATTAGAAATTCTTATGCGGTTAGGATCATGAACACCTATGGATGATTTTAGGATTGTTAATTTGGAGATTTTCTTCATTCCCTTTTTCTTTTTATTTTTCTGTTTTGAGGCCTGTTTGCTTTTATTGCGTCAAAAATAGTAAAAATGATCAAGAAATTATGAAATTTTTTTCTGTAGATCTTGATTGTCTTAAGAAATTTTAGGCGCTGAGTTTGCATTTTTTAGATTTTTTTTTGATTTAGTTATGATTTTTCTTTCGTGCTAATATCCATTGGTGTACATAACTGTTCATCTGTTTTATTTAATTTTGTTCTCTTTAATGCTTCATGATTTTGAGATGATTTTTGGATATGTTTTAGATGATATGCATAGGGTTCCCCAGAAATTTTATTGGAAATTCTAGACGATTCTAAGTTTGGTTTTGAATCCGCTTTTTAGAGCCATCCCCATTTGAATGTTCCCTGGACACTTTATAGGTTTTCCTTTAGAAAGTGACCTTAACTTTAGAATTTGGTTTTAATTTTTTACCATAGGTTGCTAACATATTCAGGATATTGTAGAACATAACTTAGGTTTTAATTTTTCTTAGATTTTTGTGGATTGTTTTCCCATTTCTTTTGCATTTTACATTATGATGAGTATTTTGCATGATTTAATTGATGTTTGCTTTGCATATTTGATACCGCTGTTTTGTAGAATTTTGTTCTCTCAATTGGTGATGATTCTTGCTTAGATCTTTTGGTAGATTGTATCTAACACTCGCATGTTCCTTTAGGAATTTTTGTAGATTTTCTAGATGTAATTTGCTTCTGTTTTAGGGTTGTTGATTAGGACCTTCCCAATTGATGGTTAACTTTGACCCCTTGCATGTTAGGAATTGTTTAGACCCCTTAGAAGTTGATATAGGGTTTGATCTTCGATCTTGATAATATAGATATTAATAAACTTTTGGGTTTCCCTTAGGATAATGTGATAAAACTTTAGAATAAAAATGGTAACAAAAAATGTTGAAATAGATATGGTGTAATAAAAAACTTAGAATATTTTAGGGGTTAAACATAACTTAGGTGCATTAAAACAGTTTCTTTTGGGTTTTTTAGATTGAATTAGGACTTGGGGCATATAGGGTATTAAGGGTAGGTATAGTAGATCCCCTAGAAATAATATTAGAATTTTCCCTATTGTATTAATATTTTTAGTACATTTTCCAATTGAGTGATTGTTTGGTTTGCCCATCTTGGGGTTATTGTTTGTTGTGTGGGCTTGTTGGGCTTGCTTGGGGTGTGGGTTAGCTTTGAAGATCTTGTTGATGGAGCATATTGAAGACAAAGCAAATTTGAAGATCAAAACCAAAAGTTGATGAAGATGCTAGGCTTGCTTGAAGATTGATTGAAGATCATAGGACCTAGGAGCTAGGTAGAGCTTTAGAGTAGAAATATGATTCATAAACATGGATGGTTTCTGTTGCCTCCATTCTTCTCTATGATTCAAAGTCTCTCTTTGACACTCACCTCCTTCCTTTGGAAGGCTTAGTGACAGTATCTAGGAGATAGAACTTTTGAGAGAAACAGTCTGTATTTTGTTAACAATCTGTATGCCACCTTTGGTGGTCAACTGACTGTTTAACATCCCAAATCATCTTGTGAACTATTACTCATCTAGGAGAGCTCTCTTTGAAGAAACTTTGAAGATTGAGGATGAAGTTCATTGCCTTGAAGACTGATGGAAGCAGGAGCTTGTGCTGTCAGGTTTTTGCTGTTGGTGCTGTTTAGAGCTGTTGATGTATTGTTTGAGTTTCTTGACTGTATTGTTTGATAATTTTCCACTGGAGGTTGAAGTGAAGTTGTTTCACTTTGCCCATTGTTTTCTAGGTTCGAGGTTGAGTGGGACTCCCTTGCCTCGCTTGTATTGCTGCATTCATGCATTTTACTGCTTTACTGTATATATGTTGTTGCTCTTCCGTTTATCCCCTTAGGATCTCTATTTCTCTCTGTGCAAGAGAGAAATATGACAGACATTAGGTTCTCATCCATGCATGAAAACATTAGGATAGATTTTGATTCCTTTTTCAACCATAGGTTTTAGAGTTGCTGTTTCTCTTCTTTCTCAAAACAATCAGAAAAATACAGTAAAAGGATAAACATCAATAAAAAACAGTTCTTGCATAAAAGGCTGTAAACCAATCAAAAAACGTCATTTTTGTCCGCTTGGACCCATAATCAGGAGAAAACCTTTTTCAGAAGGATAAAAACAATCAAGACAGGCTTGTGTCGTACGTGGCCCGAACTACGTTTGCTCTGATCTTTCATGCTGTATGAAAGTACGTAGGCATAGGATGCGATATCCTAGCGAGCAACCTTCCCCTCCTTTCCAGTAGGTAGGCGAACTACGTTGACTCTGATTTCTCGTTCCAGACGGGAATACGTAGGCATAAAGTGCGATAATTTGCCGAGTCATTTTCTTTTCTCTTAACCCCTGACCTGTAGAGTAGATAGAATAACAATCCGTACCAGAAAACAAGCATGGATCCCGTCGAGTACGACGGACGTGAGGGGTGCTAATACCATCCCCTTGCGTAACCGACTCCGAAATCCAGGATTTGGTTGCGATGACCATTCCTTTCCCGTATTTGCGGTAGGTTTACTCTGAGCGTTTCCTTTCCCTCCGTTGGGATAAATAAGGCACGGTCGCGACTCTTCTGTTCAGCCGGCGCCGATTTTCGCAGTAGCGACAGCTGGCGACTCTGCTGGGGACTAGCGATGGTTCCCTATGCGAGTCTCGTTGTAGGTTTCCTTCCTAGCTGTCTGGGCCTGTCCCCAGCAGCTGGCGACTCTACTAGGGATCCAACGTCCCCTAAGCGAGTCAATCCTAACGCTTGTTTTCCCGTCGTGGGCTTTGTATGGATTTACATTTATGTCATTTACCTTCAGCACTATATTATTGATTATTGCTGTTTATTGGGTGTTGGGGTTCTGTTATTGAGAGATAAGCCGGACCTGGGCTTGAGCGTACTTAGAATTAGAGTGGAAAGTAACGGGCGCACACATGCTTTGCATGTCCTAGTGTCCCGCAAAATTCACACTCAGACGAGGTTCTTCTGGTTGGCCTCTTGTACCACCCTTTGGGTGGAATGGGTTGCTGGTTAGTTGGATTGTCGACTCTGGGAACCGATCAATTGGAAGTTGGCTAAGTGAGGCCTCTTCAGGATTTGATGATGCCACTCCTTCTGGGAATCGTATCATCAACCCTGAAAGTCTGTGACGCCGACGACCGCATAGGATGCCATACTTTGTGTCAGTTATTAGGACACCTACCTGTGAGAGGGGTTGGGGCATGCAGGTAACTTGACCTCCAGATTACCGGTTTTCTTGATTGAGATTCAGTGATATTTGAAGACAGCATTATGAGGTCTGTTGGAGACCAGGTTCGAGTACCGTTTTGATTTGCTTACACCAGGTTCGAGTAGTGTTATGGGTCTGACTAAGACCAATATGGTGGATTGGACTTCTCAGCCAGGGGCACTTGGTCCCTTGTGTGTGCATTTTGCATTTTGCATGACTGTTTGCATTTGCATTTCATTTTGCATATTCATCTTCAGCCGGAACAGGGAGCTTACCCGTTTTTGTCCGCTTCATAAGTTGATTTCCCGACATTTGTATTGGACTTGAGTTAGCATCTGGAAAGATCATGGCTTCAGAAGAGCAGAACTTGGTTGTTACTCGGGCGGAGTTTGAATTGTTGAAGTACCAGGTGAGTCAGATCATCGAAGCCATAACAGCTATAAATGGAAGACGAAACAATGGTCAAAGAGCTCAGATGAACAATGTTGCTCAGCTAGTGCAAACCCCTGTCAGAGGTCCATATTCTTTCAATGACGCAGAGTGTCATCATTCTACTTTCTCTACGCCAGATTCTCCAAGGATTGTTCCATCCCCAAGAGTTGTTCCGCAGGTTAATATTCAGGGCTCACTGAATACTGAGTATATGAGAAGACTTCAGACGTTGGAAGATCAGATTGCTGCCCTGGTGAATAAGAATACGCTTGATCTGAATGCTGCGAGCATGTGTTTGGTGCCAGGTCTTGTATTGCCTCCAAAGTTCAAAGCGCCCAATTTTGAGAATTACAAAGGGGACAGCTGTCCGAAGCTACATTTGGTTATGTTCTGCAGAAGAATGACTCCGTATATCACCAATGACAAGCTCATGATTCACTGTTTCCAAGATAGTTTGATCGGAGCGTCTTTGGACTGGTACATGCACTTGAAGAGTGATAGTATTAAATTATGGTCGGACTTAGCCAATGCCTTCGTGAAGCAGTACGACTACAACCTGGAAATGGCTCCTTTTCGCATGCAGTTGCAAGAATTATCTCGTGCGGAGAATGAATCCTTTAGGGGGTATGTGCAGAGATGGAGAGAATTGGTGCTCGTGTTCAACCACCGATCCCGGAGAAAGAAATGGTTAGCCTATTTGTGGATACTCTGAAGGGCCGTTATTATGACATGATGTTCACTTATACAAGCTTTGAAGGTTTGATGAGAATGGGAGAGCTTGTTGAGAGAGGACTCAAGAATGGAAAGCTTAGAGAAGCTCCTTATATCCCAGTTGATAAGAATGAACTAGTTCTCACTTCTCAAGAGGAATGGGAAGACGAAAGCGAGGTTGTCTCAGAATCTCTAGCGTCTCAGGCTCAGTTTTCAGACACTTCAAACCAGCAGTCATATTATCGTCAGCCGCGTCGTCACGCCCGACAAAGACCAAGGAAACCTGAAAGGCAGTTTACTCAGCTACCGGTGCCGTACAGTCAGTTGTTGCCAGATTTGGTCGAAAGTGGATTAATAGTGCCGAAAGAGACTAGTCCAACGGTCCCGCCTTATCCTTCAGGTTCTGATGCCAGCGCCCGCTGTGAGTACCATGGCGGGGTACAGGGGCATTCGACAGATGATTGTAAAGTGCTTAGAAGCCAAGTTCAGAATCTGCTAGACTCTAACAAGATCTTTATCACACCCCAGGGTTTTGTCCGGATTATTGATTATCCTTAATCCAGTTGTGTGGGTTCGTCAGTCAATGTTATGGGATACTCTACTGAGAGTGTATGTTTGGAAGAATGTCCAACGGAGAGCTCAGTTGAATATGGGGAAAGTTACTAGAGGTTTCTGCACCGGGTGTCGCATTTGTTTCTCTGCTGATTGTTTAGCTTTCGTGCATTGTTGTTTGCTGACCACCACCAGGCTTGTTGGCTGGGGTCATTGTATTTTGTACTCGGGTGTGCTTGTTTACTGTTCTTGTTGACTTTGCATAGTGGTGTGAGGTGTTTATATCTGTGCTTACAGCTTGGGGTTTATTTGTCTTGGCTTGAATATGTGTTTGATTTCTGCATTGCATTATCACATACCAGGTACATAAAACCGTGGGTCTTATTTCCTATCAAGTTTGTTGCAGGAATTCTTCAGAGATATGGAACAGAATCAGGCTGAATTGATTGAAATCTGAAGCCAGCTAAGGCAGATGATGAAAGACATGCAAGAGTTGCGTCTGGATCAGAAGATACTCAAAGAGGAAAATAATCAGCTGAAGACCCAAATGAGCTTGATCATGGAAGTCGTCAAGAATGTGCTTAGGAAATAGGATGATCAGCTATCTGAAGCCGCAGTGAAGGAGTTTGTTCCGCCTGTGCCTGGGGAACCCGTGCCTGTCGAACCTGAGTTTAAAAGACGTGTTGATCAACACCAGCAACAACAACAAAGGATACATCCGGCTCAGCGAAGAATTCAGGAGGGGAGGCCAAAGAGGGTATTTAAGGCGCCGCCTTCAACGTATGCTAAGCTCTTGCAGACTTTATTGAGTTTGAAGCTGGTTGAGAAAAGAACATTGGAGCCACTCACAGGAACGATGCGTCTTTATGGGTATGACACTAGCAAGCAGTGCGAGTTTCACTCCGGGGCATCCGGACATGATATCGAAAGTTGTCACGCTTTTAAGCACAACGTTCAGGACTTGATTGACGCGAAAGTTATTGAACTCACGCCGGGTGGCGTAATTGTACCTAATGGTCGTACCCCAGTTGGTGATAAGACAATAGATGTTCCCGAAGCTGCTGTAGATCAGAAGTATATTCTGCAATCATTGGTGTCAGAATCCCCCTGTCCTCAGTTGCTGCCTAGACCAAGTCTGAGGATGAAAGCGCTTGAACAAAAGGAGTCCCTGATGGTTCAAACTCGACCTCCAAGTGGTCCGA
This sequence comes from Lathyrus sativus, assembly GCA_963859935.3. Classification (NCBI taxonomy): domain Eukaryota; kingdom Viridiplantae; phylum Streptophyta; class Magnoliopsida; order Fabales; family Fabaceae; genus Lathyrus; species Lathyrus sativus. Next base: position 21,839 of record CAWUDS030006147.1, on the reverse strand, counting down.
ATGATCAAAATCAATAATATGTCCAGTCTTTGCAACAGACGTCAACTCCTTTCTAGAATCAGCTACCTTACCGTTATCGGTCAAACCTGCGTGCTAGATAGAGCCCAATGAAGTCAGAAAGGCAATTCACCCGGCATCCGTGTTAAACAGTATGGTCAACAGGCAACTTTGAAGATGGCTGGTTCAGCAGCAAGTCAGATGTGAAAGCCCAATTCTCGGAAGCTGTCGTTTTTCTGTGTTTCATCTTGTCATTTCTTTATGTTTGTAGTTTCTTTCTTGTTAAAGTGCAATCTCGTTTGTAAAACGTGTTGTTTTCATTCAATTGATGATAATGAAATGAGTATGCATGTTTTGAATAAATCCATTCGTGTTCACTAATTGATTTTTACAGATATCCAACGCTTGGTTAAGCGGAACCCGGGGAGGATGACGAAAATGAACGACATGCAAGCTTCCGATATTGTATGCCTTCGAAATAAAACCTGCTGATGATGTACAAGCATTGTTTCAAATCCCTAAACACCGGAGATATAAGGAAGATAATCCATTGATAACCCATTCGAGCCTAGTTGTAGGAGTTTCTTTCTGAAAACGAAAAACCCTCAATGTCAACCTGGGGCAGGGTAGGTGTTAGCTAATTTGACCGAGCGTCCAAAATTGCAAAAGGAGTGTCCGTTCGAGGATCAATCACACCTCCATAGGTCGTGCCTAAAAAACCACAAGGGTTAAATTGCAAAAGTGAAACAGTCACATTACTCCCCAAAGAGTCAGACAACCAGTGTCACACGACTTGTTCGAAAAAAAAACGAACAGCGAAAAGAATCAAAAGCCCGCTAAGTCAAAACTTGAAAACAAACGACTTAGGAAAAAGTAAGGGCATCCCGCTGGACTGGCAAATCAAAAGAAACTCAAAAAGAGTCAGTCCAGGAAAAAATTAGGGAAAGGAAGGGAAAACAAAAAGGATTACAAAAGAAAAGTCCTCAAATGAAATTTGAGTCGTGTGACCCCAAGTGTCAAAGACGAAAAGTGAGTGGTTGTCACTCCAAAAGCGCATAGTTTCTCGAACTATCACTCCTATATTTCAACCTCCCCGAGGTGAGCGCTAAGGTCGAATTAGTTGAACGTAGGATCGGAGAACATCAAGGAGAATGGGAGGGTCAAAATAGACTTTGAGCCTTTATCCTTTCTTTCAAAACCGTGAACCTGACCATGTTACAACCTTCAAAAGTCCTAATTGAAGCAGGGTCGTTTCAAAGGCATATATCGGTTAAGATCGCGTCGAAGCTGACTCCTAAAAGGGTTCTTCTTACCATGTTGGTACTGATGTCGATATTCTGATAAATGATTTGTGCATTGTATGCCATAAACTGTTTTCCCATTTTTCCAGTGAACAGATTGGATGTTAAAACTGCCATATGCATTGCATTAATATAGCTTTTATGCAGAACAACTGGTTTTCCTTACGAGTAAGCACTTGACAGCAGGAAAGTTTCCTACAGCGGAAAGTCTGATCAGGATAAAATGCAGGATGCCCGAATATTCCAAGAGCCGGGGCAAGCTATTATCAAGTGATCCCCAGTGAGGTCAGCCATCCAAAGCAGTTATTCTGGGGCAATCAGGTCGAGATCCGGTAGATCTCTCGTAGTTAAAGTCACTATACTGAATCAGCCAATCAGGGGCAAAGTCATTGCAAACAGGGGCAGGCTCTCCTAAGAGCGCGGGAGTTATTCTTTATTCGAGGGGCATTTGATTTGAAGTATATCTCAGGGGTTCAGAATGCTGGGGCATTTCATATCAGGCTGTTAGGGTGCAGATTTTCAGATTTCCTTTTGAGGACTATCCCCACAGAGATCCCACAAGCTGGGGCATATCAAAAGCGAAGGAATTGTTCTTCTCCGTGTCATCAGAGCTACTCAGAGCTATTCGAGCAGATTCAGCTAATCTCCAAGTGTGAGTCAAATGTCGGGAAGTCGTGTTTCCATCTATTGACCCTTCAATCAGAAATTGTGAATTCAGACAGGATATTGTTCCAGTGTCAATCATACGTGACCCATCACAGATGGCCTAAAGTCCAATCCTTATTGGCAATTTTCAAGAAGCCCAATCCATATTGGCAATCACTGTAAGGCCCATCCTGTGGTGGCGCATCATTTTAAAATCCAATCTTCATTGGTACGCAGGAAGACTCCGTCTGTTTTCCCCAGCAAAAGTCCAATTTTCATTGGCACGGGTAAGTTGTCCCTGACAGAAGTCCAATCATGATTGGCGCATTTAGTTATTCCACAGCAAAATTGGCTTCACTTTTCCAGCATTTATTTTGCTGGAATAATTCTGTGATGCCTGGTCATCCCCAGCGGAGTTGGCGTTGTCTGCAGCATTTATTTTACTGAGGCGGTTTTCTGTATCCAGTTTCTCCAGCGGCCGAGCCTGCACTTGCATTTGCATACATCATCATATTTGCATCATACTGGCATTTCATCCTCAAATGCGTAGAGTTTCCATCATATATGGAACATTACGCCATAGAAAAATTCAAACATACGCATATGCATACGAAGCATAAGCCAGTTTTTTCTATCAGCCTTCAGTGGCAACATGAAGTACTTTGTAATCAGTTCAGGGGCATTTATCCAGCAGCTTTATTCAGACAGCTATTTGGTATTCGATTCTCAGACCATGCAATAGTTATGCTTTACTCATCAGTCTATCATTAGACAATATGAGTATGGATCTTGGTTTTCCTACGGTGGACGATGGATATGGGTTATATTTTTTCTCCTTCGGGAAGGAGTCTTGCTGTCTATCCTTAGACAATGTGAGTAATGAATGTTGATTTTCTCCTTCGGGAAGGAGTCTTGCTGTCTATCCTTAGACAATGTGAGTAATGAATGTTGATTTTCTCCTTCGGGAAGGAGTCTTGCTGTCTATCCTTAGACAATGTGAGTAATGAATGTTGATTTTCTCCTTCGGGAAGGAGTCTTGCTGTCTATCCTTAGACAATGTGAGTAATGAATGTTGATTTTCTCCTTCAGGAAGGAGTCTTTCTGTCTATCCTTAGACAATGTGAGTATGGATCTTGGTTTTCCTACGGTGGACGGTGTAAAAATATATTTTTCTCCTTCGGGAAGGAGTCTTTCTGTCTATCCTTAGACAATGTGAGTATGGATCTTGGTTTTCCTACGGTGGACGATGTAAAAATATATTTTTCTCCTTCGGGAAGGAGTCTTTATGTCTATCCTTAGACAATGTGAGTATGGATCTTGGTTTTCCTACGGTGGACGATGTAAAAATATATTTTTCTCCTTCGGGAATGAGTCTTGCTGTCTATCCTTAGACAATGTGAGTAATGAATGTTGATTTTCTCCTTCAGGAAGGAGTCTTACTGTCTATCTTTAGACAATGTGAGTAATGGGTATGGTTGTCCTACGGTGGACGATGTAAATATGGGTATGGGATTTTCCTACGGTGGACGATGTGAACATGGGTTATATTTTTCCTTCGGGATGGTGTCTCCGTCTATCATTAGACGAGGAGAGTATGGGTATTATTGTTTGCCTGCGGGATGGTGTCCCCGTCTATCAGTAGACGATGGGAGGTGATCAAGTGCATGTTGATCCAATCTTCGGGTTTGTCATTTGTGGTGTCACACAAGTAACTGGCGTTGAAGTCAAATCTCTTTATCAGAGGATCGATCAGTTTGTTGCCATAATAATTGGATTCAGTTCTCTGGATGGTGTTCCCCAAGCAAGGGTGCAGTTTATTTTTGCGGTTGGCAAATATTTCGGGTTTATTTTGTATTCAACCGTCTTCCACCTTTGAATGGTTGAAGGTTGTTCGCTTTTCAACCCTTCAGGTCCAAGCCGTTTGAATAGGGGCAGCTGTTGCACCCTAAATTTTGGCCAACTTATTTTACCTGATTTGTGTTTTCATAGCTTTATCATTTGCATAGTAGATCATGCACATATTTCATTCATTTGCATAGTATAGCACGGGCAAGCCATCCAACAAGGGATCAAGTGCTATTCTTCATCTCAAAGAAGCATATCCAAAAGGTTTTTATTCAAGTTCAAGCCTATTCAAGTCACCAAGAAAGAAAGTGAAGCTTTGAGAAGTTGATAGATCAAATAGTGGATTTATAGCCTGTCTGGGGAATATTTGAAGATCATCATAGAGGTTGTGAGCTATGGACTGAGGCATGGAATGTGTGTGGACATCATGGAAGACCTAGAGGGTCATTTTGAAAGTAAGACAAGTTATTGGGGTGGTTACAAGAGCTATAGTTGAAGACAGTCAACTAGGGTTTCATCTAGGTCAACCCTAGGTCTAATGTTTGATTGAGGGGCATCAAGGCCTATTTGAAGGATGTGGGATTCATCATATGATATTTTGAAGCATATGTGGTGTTGTGCCAAGAGAAAATCAAAAGAATCAAGAAGGATTGAGGGTGGCAAGACAGGGTTCCTAGGGTCAAATCCCCTGTTTTCCACTGAACTTCCAAGCCTTCTAAGTCAAGATGTGAGCTTCAAGTGACTTGGATATCCACATGAATGTTGTATAGGAGGTTCATAACTTTAATTTGAGTACTAGAAGTTCTCAAGGGGATTTATAGAACTCAAGTTATAGCCCAGACAAGTTAGGGGTCCTCAGAGGCATCTGAAATTCAACTGTGAAAGTCACTTGACTTCCAAGCAACTTTTGAGCTAGAAGGAGTTTTCAAATGGATTCTTGGCAAACATGAGAGATGTTCCTTATCTTCTTAGCTTTCCAAAAAGTTATATAAGTCCTCATTTGGATTTGTGGAGCTCAAGTTATGAGTTGTACAAGCCAGGGGTATTTCGGGAAAGTGAGATTATAGGTCCTTTTTGAGCATAGGTCAAAATCTCCATGTTCCACTCTTCAGATGAAAAAGCGTTCAGCACGGAATATGCTTAAAATGATGTTTTTAGGTCAAACAAGTCATCATGGTAGATTGATCGGCTTATTTCAAAAAGTCACTTAAAATGGCCTAAAAAAGGGCGAATAAGTCAAATAAAGTGGTGAAAAAAATCAAATTTTGGGTTAGAGGTCACAAACAAGCCATATGACATACCAATTTGATTGTAAAATGCATTTTAAAGACAATGGCATTGGCACATTTTTGAATTGAGCAATAATTTCATGACTTGCTTTGTAAAAGTGGTTACTTGAAATGTAAGTCACTAATCCAAACCACTTAACAAGGCATTTGGAAGGCTATTTTGGTTAGAAATTTCCAAGGGAAGATACATGAACAATCTAGAAATTTCGAAGGGAAGATACATGAACAATCTAGAAATTTAGAAGGGAAGATACATGAATAATCTAGAAAGTTCCAAGGGAAATGGATTTTATTATTTTGGGCTTGGGCTTCATTTCTAGAATATTCCAATCATCTCTATAAATGTTTAGAAACTCATTTGAAGCAAGGTTGGTGATTGATTGGAGTTGGATTGGAAGAGAGCATATCAATTTTCAAGAGAGCAAATCAAGTGGTGATTCTTCATTCAAGGAGATTTCGGTTCGATTCGAAGATTGTAGCACTTTCCTCGCATATTGTTGAACGAATTTGAAGCTTTCGGAAGTACGAAAAGAGCCGAAGATACTCCGTTTCGAAGCTCAGATCAAGGTATGTAAACCTTCACTTTACCATGGATTTAGGATGAGATAATTAGAAAATCTTATGCGGTTAGGATCATGAACACCTATGGATGATTTTAGGATTGTTAACTTGGAGATTTTCTTCATTCCCTTTTTCTTTTTCTTTTTCTGTTTTGAGGCCTGTTTGCTTTTATTGCGTCAAAAATAGTAAAAATGATCAAGAAATTATGAATTTTTTTTCTGTAGATCTTGATTGTCTTAAGAAATTTTAGGCGCTGAGTTTGCATTTTTTAGATTTTTTTTTGATTTAGTTATGATTTTTCTTTCATGCAAATATCCATTGGTGTAAGCATAACTTAGGTGCATTAAAACAGTTTCTTTTGGGTTTTTTAGATTGAATTAGGACTTGGGGCATATAGGGTATTAAGGGTAGGTATAGTAGATCCCCTAGAAATAATATTAGAATTTTCCCTATTGTATTAATATTTTTAGTACATTTTCCAATTGAGTGATTGTTTGGTTTGCCCATCTTGGGGTTATTGTTTGTTGTGTGGGCTTGTTGGGCTTGCTTGGGGTGTGGGTTAGCTTTGAAGATCTTGTTGATGGAGCATATTGAAGACAAAGAAAAGTTGAAGATCAAAACCAAAAGTTGATGAAGATGCTAGGCTTGCTTGAAGATTGATTGAAGATCATAGGACCTAGGAGCTAGGTAGAGCTTTAGAGTAGAAATATGATTCATAGACATGGATGGTTTCTGTTGCCTCCATTCTTCTCTATGATTCCAAGTCTCTCTTTGATACTCACCTCCTTCCTTTGGAAGGCTTAGTGACAGTATCTAGGAGATAGAACTTTTGAGAGAAACAGTCTGTATTTTGTTAACAATTTGTATGCCACCTTTGGTGGTCAACTGACTGTTTAACATCCCAAATCATCTTGTGAACTATTACTCATCTAGGAGAGCTCGCTTTGAAGAAACTTTGAAGATTGAGGATGAAGTTCATTGCCTTGAAGACTGATGGAAGCAGGAGCTTGTGCTGTCAGGTTTTTGCTGTTGGTGCTGTTTAGAGCTGTTGATGTATTGTTTGAGTTTCTTGACTGTATTGTTTGATAATTTTCCCCTGGAGGTTGAAGTGAAGTTGTTTCACTTTGCCCATTGTTTTCTAGGTTCGAGGTTGAGTGGGACTCCCTTGCCTCGCTTGTATTGCTGCATTCATGCATTTTACCGCTTTACTGTATATATGTTGTTGCTCTTCCGTTTATCCCCTTAGTATCTCTATTTCTCTCTGTGCAAGAGAGAAATATGACAGACATTAGGTTCTCATCCATGCATGACAACATTAGGATAGATTTTGATTCCTTTTTCAACCATAGGTTTTAGAGTTGCTGTTTCTCTTCTTTCTCAAAACAATCAGAAAAATACAGTAAAAGGATAAACATCAATAAAAAACAGTTCTTGCGTAAAAGACTGTAAACCAATCAAAAAACGTCATTTTTGTCCGCTTGGACCCATAATCAGGAGAAAACCTTTTTCAGAAGGATAAAAACAATCAAGACAGGCTTGTGTCGTACGTGGCCCGAACTACGTTTGCTCTGATCTTTCATGCTGTATGAAAGTACGTAGGCATAGGATGCGATATCCTAGCGAGCAACCTTCCCCTCCTTTCCAGTAGGTAGGCGAACTACGTTGACTCTGATTTCTCGTTCCAGACGGGAATACGTAGGCATAAAGTGCGATACTTTGCCGAGTCATTTTCTTTTCTCTTAACCCCTGACCTGTAGAGTAGATAGAATAACAATCCGTACCAGAAAACAAGCGTGGATCCCGTCGAGTACGACGGACGTGAGGGGTGCTAATACCTTCCCCTTGCGTAACCGACTCCGGAATCCAGGATTTGGTTGCGATGACCATTCCTTTCCCGTCTTTGCGGTAGGTTTACTCTGAGCGTTTCCTTTCCCTCCGTTGGGATAAATAACGCACGGTGGCGACTCTTCTGTTCAGCCGACGCCGATTTTCGCAGTAGCGACAAGCACAAACAGCAAAGTTATGTTAGTTTGAAAACAATTTTAATGTAATGCCTAACAAGACAGCCACATACCACACAAACTTCACAAATTATGTACACAAGACTCATGCTGACAGCAATGAGATGATGCCAAGATAACATGGATATTATTGCTCATGTCAACAAACATAGTTTCTAGCAGCAACCCTTATGCAAAAGAGAACTTCAATGCAAAAACACAAATGTTGGACAAACCACTCCTGAACAGAATTTAAACTACCAAAATGATGAACACCTAACATAAAAATGTTAAGGTTACTCCATTAAATTAAAGTCTTGACAGTAAATAGTTTGATAATTATTTTAACATAACAATGCAAAAATCAGAAACTTGTCTCAAAACACATTTCGCAAAAGTACCAAGCACATACATATTATTCTAACAGCCACTGATGCATGATATTGGCTTCACAAGCATGGGACAGCAAGAGTACATAGCCATGACAGTATGTGTACATAAGCAATAAACAAGCAACAATGAGTTTTATGTCATGATAATGAGTGGGATTAGTTTAGACACTACATACCTGTGATGATGAACTTAAGCAAGCAAAGAAATACTCCTAGAAACCCAGAGATTTGTGCTTCACTCCTTGGCCTTGAGACTTTTCTTCCATTTTAAGTAACAATTCACTTATGATGCTAAGTATCAAAATAGAACTATCCAAGTGTTGCTAGGGTTTTGGACAGTTGAGGAATGATGTTGGTGAGGTGTTAGAGGGATTAGAATGGCAAGAATCTATATGGAATGAGTTTTGGCCATTTTAGTGACTTTGGTCAAAGTATGGTGGGGAGAAAGTTGACTTTTTGATTTTTTGAGGTTTTTGATGGTTTGATGGACTACACACCTTCTATATATTATTTAGAAAGTGTATGGATGGTTGTGGGAGTGTTGGAAAGGTTAGAAATGAAAATGGTGTGAAAAGTGCAAAGTGACCAATTTTGGTGTTTTTGAACTCTTCTTCACTTACAAGCAAAGAGAGAGTGAGAAGGAGAGCTATGATACTTTGATCTTGGGAATAGCTCTGATTTGGTTTGCAGATGGTGAGAATGCCTCTATTTATAGGAGGAATGAGAGTGAGGACAGCTTGGTAACTTGTCACTTTTGGAGGGAGTTTTATGAGTTTTCTTTGAAAAATCTTGCAAAATCTTCTCATATCAACTCCATGGCTCAATGAAGATCAGAAAACTCAAGTGGATATGGGTATGAAATGACTGAGGTGAGCTTAGAGTGTGTAGAATGCCTGCTGCAACAGTTTAGAGTGAAAAAGTTTCTCTCTCCTTCTTACACATTTCAATATTATATTGCATAATCCTTGCAACTTGCCTCTCTCTCTTCACATCTCATTTTTTCTGTCATTCTCTTTCTCTACACATCTAAATATCATAATGCATCATGATCCAAGGGTGGAGAGTGGTTAGAGATGAAAAATTCTGATTTTGAGAAGTTGGTTCAAGTGGATTTTTAGGTGTGACAGACCCAACTTCAAGGCACCATAACTCCTAGCTCATAAATCTCCTTGGGGAGTTCTTGCACTTTTTAGAAAGCCCTTGTGTAGCTCTACAACTTTCATGTTTTGGGAATTTCCAAATTCTTGATGGGACTAGGTTGAAAAACCTTTCAAAGTTCTGAAAAAAAGTGGTTTGTATGGCCAGAATTTGGGAAATTTCACTAAGTCCTTTACCCTTGAAAAATGATTTTTGCTATAACTCCAATTCCATGCATTTTTTGAATATGGACCACTGTGGGACTTTTGTAGGGATTGTCAAGACCTTTCAAACAAGCTTAGAACCACCTCAATTGGATGTGTGGTTGAGGAGTTATGGTTTTGCCCCTTTCGAAACCCTAATTCCCGATTTTTGCAATTACTTCCTAACCCTTGATCCAATGGTCATGAAATTTTATGGGGAGGTGTAATATGATATAAGGAAAATTTTTCATTCACACCTTGAAGTCAAATTCCTTATTGTTGGAGAGTTGACTTTTTGGTCAATTTTTCGATCAATTGGTGTCTACCGAGTCGCCCGTTGGTGATCCGGACATCCTGAGGACTTGAAACTCTTTGGACGGACTTTACTAAGCCATGGGAGCTTAATGTACCTTGATCCCATCATTGAAATACTCTTTGAATCAAAATTCAAACTACAGTTGACTTTTTCCAGTCAAAAACCCTAATCGGGTGTCTCAAATTACACTGTTCTCGAACCCCGGGTGACCACCTCAAATTTGATTCATACTTGACCTAATGTTGTATTCTTGATCTTGTTTGAAGTTGAATCAATCCAAAACATTGATTGATCGTACCACTGAAGTCTCGATTTTGATGGTACGGAACCCTAATTCATCTGTATCTTGACAAAGATAAACTCGAACTGAATTAAGGTTAGTTAATAAAATGAATATGATCCTAAAATGATGATGAGGATCTAAGGGGTCAAAATTTGGGGTGCAACAACGAGCATGGTGAGAGAATGAAAGAACCACAGAGATAGTCAAGGAACAACTTCTCATAAATGAAATAAGTCATAGAGTATCATCATACATCACCAAAGGGATATAACAGAAAGTCATCATGACCTCATCCAACAACCCTGGTGATGGTCAGAATACAAACAACAACAAATAAGAGAGAGAGAGAGAGAGAGAAAACTTCAGAAGCGGAGTCGAGTCCGGAACCCTTCTAGCAACTCTTTTGTGTCTGGATGGTCGGGCCTATCAACCAATCCCTGAATAAGTAAATCCCTCTTCTTGATAGTATCTTGCAGACTCTGGACATGGTCTTCCCAAGCATCCTCTCCAAAAGCATCCTCTAATCTGGGCTTCTTTAAGTCGACCCTTAATTTGTATTCTTCCAATGTTGCAAGAGCTTCGTGGAGTTTTCGCTTGTCTTCCAGTTGACTCATATATTCACCTATAGCCTTCGCAATGATGTCTTGAAGTTGGGCCCTCAAACTATCAACTTGTTGATGGAGTTTATCCTCCCTCTCCTTGTTGTTGGTTAGCAGAGCATTCCATTTGACGTCAGATTTGAATATCCTCATATGAGCTTTTTCCAATTCCTTCTTTTTGCTGGAGAGGACATCACTGACGCTTTTCAAAGCTTTACCCACTCATTCTCGGGAACTGATCTCCTCTGTCAAATCCGTACCTAGCTTGTTAACATGTTCAGTATGTCTTTTGAAGGCATGAACGACATCAATCTTTTCACTTCGGATTTGGATAATTTCTTTCTCTAATTCTTCATTCGCTCTCTTCAACTCCTCTTTTTCATGCAACAGTTGGTTGTACTTCTGAATATCCACGGTAGTAGGTTCTTTAGGCATGACGGGGTACAAGGGTGCAACTAAGGGAAATGGAATTAGAGACTTGGAAGCTCTATCCTTGATCCAAACCACGTAGGCGTCATAAGCTCGATTGTTGCTCTTTCCTAACATTGCCTTACCTCGTCTGTGAATGTTACTCCATGCATACTCCAATCTGACCAAAGTATCAGCTTCTAGCAATCCCGTGAGATACAGAGATTCCAGTATCTCCTCTTCCTTAGGAGGACTCTTCAAAGCATATCCAAATTGTCTAATCAACAAAGAGGGATTATAGTTAATACAACCCTTCCTTTCGACCAATGGGACATTCAGAAAGCCACTGCAACTATATATGATTTCAGTGCCAAGTATGTCATGATCAAGCCATACGATGTTTTCTGCAGACAAACCCATTAACCTAGCAGACCAATCTGAGGTGCTAACAGTAGCAACAAACGGACCTTTCTTCAGAAGATGACTGGAGAACCACCTATACAGCAAGGGTATACAACAAGACACATTTTTACCTCTTCGCTTGTCATTCTTGTAATGGATGGAATGGTAAACATCTCCTAACAACATTGGCACTAGATTCCCTGAAGCAAGGATATATAAAGCATTTGTATCCACAAAGTTTGGCAAGTTGGGAAACAGAATGATACCATATATGCACAGAGCGAGAATGGCATTGAACGCAATCCAACAACCGTCTTTTGCGCACTGTAAAGCCTTGTCAACCAGAACAGGTAAAGGAAACCCATACACTCCATTCAACTTGGTCAATTTTCCTGAGAACTCTGAAGCATCAAGATGAATGATTGCAGCAAGCTTAGTTAGGTCAGGCTCGGTATCAACATGGTAAAAAGGCATCTGATCCAATATTGTAACCCCTAGTTGTCGCACCTCGAAAAAATCCATTCGAAAATACGACCCTCGCGCGAAAGGCGCGGAAATGCGGTTCGATAGAGTCGCCACCGAACTTTATTTTTCCCGAATAAACGGGAGAGGAAAATATCGAGAAAACCTCTTAAAACGAAAGGATAGGAACAGGGCTGTCGCAACCAAGTTTCGGGTTCGGGAGTCGGTTACGTGAGGGGAAGGTATTAGCACCCCTCACGTCCGTCGTACTCGACGGGAACCTCTTAAGGTAAATGTGGGGAGTGTTGTTTAGGTTTACTTGTTTTCTTCTCGTTGTTAAAGGTAAAATTGGTAGGATAAAAGGTAAAGACGCCAGGGGAATGGGGTGGTTAGAAGATAGGGTGCTCGCCAAGGATTGGGGCCCTTGTGCCTACGTATGCTCATTCGGACGAGAATGAGAAATCAGAGCGTCGTAGTTCGACTGCGGGAAAGAATGGGGGGAAATGGAAGATGGAGGGGATTGTGCTCGCCAAGATTATCGCAATCTTATGCCTACGTATCTTATATTCAAGAATGAATAAAGAATCAGAGCGTCCGTAGTTCGTGGAGACGACCACGAAAAGATGAGGTTTGAATGAGTTGAAAGTTTTGCGAAGGAGACGAAAGGATGACTGACAAGCAACCCTAGAGCGTGCCTAGAGAGCTTGCCACTCAAGAATTCAAAGAATGCGAGATTCCAAGAACTCAATTCTTTCGGGAATTGACTGAATTGGTTGAAGATAAGAGTTAGATGTTTTGAAATCGAAAGAATAAATTAATAACAACTCGAGGGCGCGCCTCGAGAGTTACTCATTTGAATATCCAAAGAACGCTAGATTCTGAGAATATCCCTCTTTCGTAAGTTTTAAGAATGTTTGTGAAAGGATCGAATAGAAGAATGGCATGCAAGGCCAAAAGGAAGTTGTTTTGAAGTAGCTTGACGACGTGTCGAGGATTTGATTGAAGATGGAACCGACATGACGACGTGTCAAGGGTTAAAATTGTGAGAAACGATATTAGTCCCTGAGGGTGCTCCTGATATCGAGACCACGAGGAATTGTGAATGTGTGTGCAAAATGTCGATGGTTGCGAATGCGTACGAGCACTCGACTTAGGAGAACGCTGGAAAATTTTTGAGTTTGAAAGAAAGTCGAAAGGTTGAGTGAATAACCACTCAAGAGCGCGCCTCGAGAGCTATTCATTCGAAAATTCAAGAAATGCTAGATTCCAAGAATCTTCTTCTTTCGAAGTTTGATCGAGAAAGAACATTTTAAAAATGACTTGAAGCGAAATGGGGGATGAAAATAATTTGTGAACGTGTGAGAAGTGAGAACGCGAGATTGAGTTTGAAAATATCGATTATTTAATAAATGAGGCGTCGGCCTCACAACCAATTTAACGGAGTATTGTCGGGATGCGAGATCTTGACAACATCTTTTTTCATTCGAAAAAAACTCTGATGGACGATGGAAATATCACACAGAATTGCTAGATTCTTATGATGTTTCTTTGTCCAAAGAAGAGAATATAAAAAACGAAAAATTGAACAATACATTATTCAAGGTGTACACCTTAATAATATTCATTCGGCAACTCGAGAAGTGCTAGACTTCAAGAGTTTAATTTTCACCATTTGATTTAATTTACGGACATTGTTTGAATAAACAGTGAAAGTGTCATGTGGAATGCTAAACCCCAATGACATTTCCTTGTCTAAATAATTAAAAGGCGTATTTTGAAACGAAAAGCTGAATAATACATTATTTAAGGTGTACACCTTAATAATGACTGTCCAAAAATCCAAGAAGTGCTAGACTTCAAAGATTTAGGTTTTCCTCATAATTTTGATTGAAAATAATTTTAGCGAAATAAATTGAATTAAGATTAGAAAAATAATTAATTTTGAAAATAATTTAATTAAGAAAATAATTTGTATGTTGAAAATAAATTGAATTAAAATTAAGAAAAATAATTAACCAAATCTTGGAAATACGTTTGAAAATAGTCTAAGGTTTTATTTAGAAAATAATTTTTATATCGAAAACGAATTGAATTAGGATTAAGAAAATAAGTGACCACACTTCTTGAAAGTATATTTGAAGATGGCCCAAAAATTTATATTTTTGAATTGTCTTAAAAATAAAATACTTATTAAATAGGATTTTTTTTATAAAAAAAACAAAAGATTTTCGTTATTAAAAAAAAAAAAATTAAAAATATTAAACTTTAAAATAAAATATTTGAAACTAAAAAAAATCAGCATCAAAATAGAACACTTTCCAATTTCAATTTCTAACATAAATTTTTTTAAAATAAAAACCCACTAAACTGCCAATAGTAACACCACCTGCTCGTTTTCTTGACAGAACCGCAATAAAAAAAAAGCAAAAACTCTTCGACACGGCGGCAACAAAATTTGCAGCAATAATAACGATACTCATGTGATAACTTCACTATGAACAATTTACCAAAACTCAGATCAAAATTCCAGGGCAACAAACACACTAAAAATGGCGAAAATAATATGAAAAAAAAAACTGAAAGTAAAAAAGATCACGATATTCACTCTACATATGGACTTGTAATCAAACTATCCTCATCATATTCTATTACACAGTCTATAAACAAACCCAAACAAAACTTCACAACATACATGAGATTGAAAAAAAAACAACAGCAACAGCATGAAATTATTTCAGACTCCAAATTGTCACACATACTAAATAGCTTAGCATCCATAAAACTCATTATCAGCACGCAGAAATACATATGCAAATCTCATGAAGCCAAAGTAAATGCAACACAAAACCGTGCTACGACAACAACTTACGTACGGCATTTACGCACCCAAAGCATAACCTTCAAAACAAGCATGATAAAATTGAAACAAAAAAACAGCTACAGCAGCGAATCATATCTGGTCTAATAGCTTCCCTCAAACAAACAAATTCTCGAAATCAAATAAGCGTCACGCCACCGATTTCGACTTAACATTCGTATGAAATTATGAATTAAACAATGAATCGTTCTGAACCTTTTAAAGTGGATTTTGCAGGAAAAACCAAGATGACAGTTCGTAACAGTGATCATAATATCTAATCTCAAGGCCTACATAAAAGCTAGACTCTTAATAAAAGAAACAAACACTAATCTATACAACAGCATGCTTATATCATGATATCAGCAACAAACAAAGACTTAAACTCAAAGATAAGATATCCTCTTCTCCTGCAAACATGAGCTCACGAAATGCAAACCCAGGCACAAAATACGGATGAACACAAGTTTGCACCCTAATGCGATCCCAATCGCGATAACACCAGAAAAACATAACAAACTAAAACCATATTATAGTGCCATTAAATCGGAACCACAATTCTAACACACGGTAATTCAACAGCATTTATAAACAACAGCATGATTAAGCCAAAAAAAAACAAAGTTAATAGTACCAGTGGTAAACACTTCATGATTTTCAATCCTGATTTTCTAAAGTGTCACAACAAATATGGCTATCGTAAATTAACAAAACGCAAGCATACGTAAGCATAAAAATGCGCTGAAACAGGTCCATAGTAATCTAGAATTTGAAGTTAAATCCCACACACAAAATGCAATAACGGTGTCGAAATGGTTTGAACCGAAATACAAACCACATAATATTTAAAACTGAAACCAAATTTTTATCCAACACCCAGATCACAACACATGAATAGCATCTGTAAGATACAAATCACCACGTAAACGATAACACATGATTTGAACTCAAAACAAACTATAAGATAAGCCATAGGGTCAAAATAATACCCAGCTTTGACAAGAATAGTTCATGACAGGTTGTTGCTAGACATTGTCGCTACAAATTGGCCTTGCGATTGCTTCTGCAACTCGAGCTTTGCAAACGACTCTGCTTCATACCACTGCCAGAAACAGAGTGAGACTAGGTTATACCCAAAGCTTTCGGACCCAATTTACAACTCTATCGTTGTAGTTGCTGTAGAACCTCTCATTTCGTACTGTCAGCAAGGTTCTCCTCAACCTTTCACGTCACTTTGGCTCGCACTTAAGACCAGATTTGTACCTGTCGAACAGAAAACATAGAGACAACAACCTCTAGATCAGTGATAAAACAACAGCAAATGAATTTCCTATATTGTAAACCAATAGAATACCACAAGGCCAAACAACGTTGTTCATATCTTCATAGTATTATGCGCGATTCTATAATGTTGTAGTCAACCGAAGCATATCATATAACCCTAAGAAGTTATGTCAAGATTTGCGCCGTGAATATCCACATTCATTTGATTTCAACAAAAAATCTCTTTCCGAGCTTGGCGAAGGTTCCCCCGAGTTAATAAATGGAAGAGCACGAATCAATCGGTGAGTTCCTCACCGATTTCAGAGGAAAGCGATCACGTCGGTATTATTGAGCCGGTTAAAGGGGTGGTGGTTGAAGAGAAGCTTTGGGGTTGTCGAAAATAGGGTTGCAAGCGGAGGTTTTTCGATGCTGAAACGGCGATGGCAGCGCCGTTTTAAGGTAACGACGGCGTCGGTAAAATGAGGGAGACGATTCTTGAGGTTTTTGAGTTGGGAGTGAATTGAAATACGGCGGCCGTTTTCGGTGTTTGGGATTAGGGTGGCGCCGTTTAGGTTTCTTTGAAAAGGTGATGAACAATAGGTTAGGGTTTTGATGGAGTCGTGAACAGTATCCCTTCTACCAGTCTTCCTCTCTTTTAAATACAATGAGCAATAAACCCTAACGGGCTACTGAAACAACAATGGGCCTACCGCCCCTTCTCCATGTCCAATCTTCTTTTCTCTTCTTTTTTAAACCATTAGTCCATTATTAAAACAAATAAGCAATTAATATAAATTAACATGGATATAATTAAATAATATATAAATATTAACAATAATTACTAAATGGATATTAACAATAACAACAAATAAATTTTAATAAACGCTAATTAAATAAAAATTGACAAATATATACAAAATATTTATTAATATTAGAAATATTCTTTTAAAAAAAGAAAAAGGTTAGGAAATTGAAAAAAAGAAAATAATGGTCAAAAAAAAAAACTACGCCACGTGTCACACTTTTATTGGACAGAAATGGATAAAATTTGGAAAACGCCCAATTCCGGGTGGACACGTGTCTAAGGGTATGAAACAAAAAGTGGAAAATATTTTCAAAAAAAGGGTAGGACGAATTTAGGGTATGACACTAGTAACGCGGCATACTCTTCCAATGTCGGCGCCAGAACATAGTCAGGAAAAATAAAACATCTTAACTAAGGGTCGTAAAACTGGAACAAAGCGTATAAGCCATTCAACTCGAACACTGAAGGCCTGCACACCAAACTGAGTAACTTCCCATAGGATTCCTTGAGCTCTGCTTTCACCTTCTAATCTGCTAAAGCAACCAAACTCAACAAGGAACTGATGTCAGGAGAAGGGAGCTTATAGGCAACTGTCTTTTTCAGAGACTCCATGTCAGAACAAGAACAAGATCACTAGAATCAAAGGGAAAATATGCGCCTGCAACACAGATACATGTTAATGATATGCAAATGAAAATGCAAAATGCACATGCAAACAGGGGATCAAGATTGTTGTGCTGTAGTTTGAGACGACCGGCGCTTCGCTTTAGTCATAACCAAACATTGACATTAGGACCCTTTGATACCAAATCTAAACTGTAAAGAATCAGGTAGTCTGAAAGCTAAAGTTTCCTGCACCCCCATCCCTCTCACAGGTAAGGACCTACCCACTGACAAGGTTTGGCATCCTATGCGTTCATCAGGGTCACAGACTTTCTAGAAATGATGATACATTCACCATCTCTGGTTCGACATCATCTTCTCCTAAAGAGGCCTCACTTAGCTGACTCACAAGTGATCGGTTCCCAGATTCGACAATCCCCAGATCCAAAATTCCTTCGAGCCCAAAGGGCCGGAAAGAAAATAGTCAAAATGAATCTCGTCTGAGCGCGAATTTCATGGCTAGCTGGTGCATGCAAGGCATACAGGCTCACCACTACTTTCCACTTCTAAAGCTAAGTCTATACTCAAGCCTGGGTCTGGCTTATCTCTCAACGGAATAATCTCTCCCACAGCACAGCAATAATGAATCATGCGGAAAGTAAAATGCGGAAAGCACATAAAGAAAGATAAAGCACATATGTATGTACCCCAAAAATAAACAAACAAGCGCTAGGATTGACTCGCATAGGGGATATTCCGGTCTCCAGCAGAGTCGCCAACTGTCGCTACTGCGAAAATCGAGGCCGACAATGACAGAAGAGTCTCCACCGTGCGTTATTTATCCCAAGAGGGGGAAAGGAAACGCTCAGAGAAAATCTAACGAAAAGAGGGATAAGATCGGTCATCGCAACCAAATCTCGGGTTCGGGAGTCGGTTACGCAAGGGGAAGGTATTAGCACCCCTCACGTCCATCGTACTCGACGGGATCCACGCTTGTTGTCTATCTAAAAGGGTGATTGAAACTATCTAACTACAGGCTTGAGGACAAAAGAAAAGAAATGACTCGGCAAAGCAACGACGCTTTGTGCCTACGTATCTCATCTGAAATGAGAAGTCAGAGTCAACGTAGTTCGACTAACTACGGGTGAAAGGGGGGAGGTTGCTCGCCAAGACATCGTGTCTTGTTCCTACGTACTTTCATCTGGTATGAAAGATCAGAGCAAACATAGTTCGGGCTAACAGGGGAACACAAGTTTGTTCAACTTGTTTTTTAGGCCCGAGTAGGGTTAACAAGTAGTTCTAGCAGTTAGTGTATATAGCTCGAGCATGGGAGACTTAGGCGTTACCGTTTGCGATAGAACTAAGAGTTAACAATACTCTTTTTTCTGAAAAGGTTTTCCTGGTTAAAGGCCCCAAAGGGAAAAATGGTTTGAATGATTTGTTTTTGTGTTTTTTAGAGGAGAAGTGTTTTTTGAACGGTTTGCAATTCATATCGCACTAGAGACTATGACTTAGGAGTGAATGCGTCGCATATCACCCAAAGGGTGTTATACTAAACAATCAAGCCATTGAAAGGAAACCCTTCAACAACCATTTCCCAAGTAGCTTAAGGCTCGTAACGTATAATATTCGTTAACCTTTATTAGGTGTTTTATGATTGTTTTGAGATGAGAAGAGAAAGACTCAAGCTAAGGGGAAACTGAACCCTAAAGTTATCATGCACAATACTCCTAAAGTTGGGATGAAAGGGAATGAAACTATCCTAATGTCATCATGCAAAGGATTGAACGTCTAATGTCTCTCCTACTCCCATCCTAAACGGAGGGACTAGGAATCCTTGGGGGATCATGGCACAAGGCCAAGTAAACATCACATAACTCAATCACAAGTGAAATGAAAGAAATAAAATAAAATTAAGATTCGAAATAAAAATGATAAAATAGAATGAAAAATGAAATAAAAAGATGGAAAATAAAATAACACATTGAAATAACAAAAAAGATTTTTTGGGTTTTTATAATATTTAAAATAAAAATAAAATAAAAACAAGAAAAGAAGTAAATAAAAATAAAAGAAATAAAAGAAATGAAACAAATAAGTGTTTAAAAAAGAAATGTCTATACTAGGACATGAACACATGACCTTGGAATTGACAACACAACACACAACCACCAGGCCACTTTCACGCGCATGACAAGTAATGGGAGAAGAATGAGAAAACATAAAATGTGAAAAATAAAATAAAACAAAGCAAAAATGGCCCCAGGCGGGCACGAACTCAGTACATGGCATTGCAAGGTGACTTAAGGCATGGCAAATAACCACTGGGGTGGCGATACATCCGTGTATTTATGCCACCCCAGAAATACATAACCTTCAAAACACGCGAATTCTAGGCACAAACAGAAGGCAAGCAAAGCAAAGATATCATCATGCGTTTTGATTCACAACTTCCTCATACCGTAACCAAATCGGACAAACTTAATATTAAAATCAATCAGAATTTCATGAGGGAAAGGATGGCATCATAAGTTTTTTCAAATACTGAACAGAACAAAAGAAACGAAGGCTCATGCAAAGAGGTGTTTTGAGATGCGTTGACTTCAGAGTTGAAACAGATGGAGTTGAAGGCAAAAAGTGATTTGAGTAAGTTCCAAATGTGACAGATCAAATTTTAATATTAAGATGAATCAAATTGTCATAAAAATGAAATGGGGCTTGCAGGCTGCAATGATGACCATGATCAATATGAGTTTGTCAAAACAGTTTTAGGGTCAAACAACAGCCTATGTAAGGTGTGCTACTCAATGATCAAAACCAAGAAAGATCTCTATTTTTTTTAAACAGAAAAGGATCATTCAGTGGCCATTTGGATGAAGTGGTTTACAATGAATTTGATCTGATCCAATGTTGAAAACAGGGAATCCTGGCAACAGCCCCTTATCAATACAAGCTAGCACATGCTAAGAATCTATGTTCACCAAATGCAATAATTAGGATGAAACCTCAATGGCAACTGGGATTAGCTCATGACTCAAAACAAAGGACTGACAGTGGCATACACAAAACACTTGGTGCTGGAGGGAAAATTAAAAGTTACCAGATGTTCGACTTATATATAGCCACATAGTTCAGCCCAAAAAAACTAAACAAATCCAATAAATAATCCCTCACATCAAGCATCAGTCAAGGTGCTGAAACTCAAATAAATTATCAATGACAGTTTTCAAATGTTGAACCTATCCTCAACCAAAGATACTCACACAGTCAGCCTGCACAGATCAAGCAATGCCTTATCATTCCTAACTCAACCACTACTTCCTAAAGCAACAACAAGCTACCAAAGGCTAAAACAACACCATAAGCTCGAATCTAATCATCACTACATTCACAAGAGGGTCATCAAACCTGAGCACCACAAGAACTAACAGTCTCAAATCTCAATAATAGTAGGCCCCTGAATGCTATAAAAAGTTGCAACAGAATTTGAACACTATTAACCACATGGCTAGTAGCAGGACAAACACCAATTTAGACCAAATGGGAGCTCAAAAAGTTCAAATAAACCTAAGATCTAAATTCCAACAGGATCAACTCATGTCAAAATTCAAACATAACTAGTGCAACACTTATTCATAATCTGCTCCTGCAGACAGTTATCCAACAAGACCAGCCACAGAGATATGCAATCACACAATAGCAGCAGTGAATAATCAGCCATCAACCTTAACTTCAGTCAAACTCCCCTAATGCACCAACAGGTTGCTAAAGGCTAAAACAACACCAAGGGCTCAAAGCCAATCACCTTTATACTCAGACTAAACAGCCAGGCCCAACAACTGTCTTCCAAAGATCTAAACAGTGCCAAAGCACACAGCAGCCTTAAAATCCTCAAGGTAAAGTCCTCCATCTGCCATTCAACTCAAAATCAAACCAAACTGGTATAAGCTATAATCCTTACACACACCAACTGCTTCTACAACACCTACCTATTCTGAAAGGAATGTGCTGCAAACTAGTAAACTTGACACAAAACACAGTTCTCTTTGCAAGTCAACATGTAAATTGATCTAAGAAGAAAGAACAAGAAAGTCATGGACACAACACCTTAAAACCTGCTGGCTACAAACCCTAAGGTATCAACTGATTGGCTTGCAAGGACCTCCAAAGCAGCAAATACCAGCAAGCCTAATAACTAAAGCAAAGTTGTCATGCCAAAAAGTTCAGTAGAAAAGGAAATGGCTTTGTTATGCTCAAAATAGTTGCCAATTGCCAAGTATTAAACCTGTCCACCACCAAAGATGTCATCCTAAAAGCCTCTTGCAGGTCCAAACAGATCTATGAGTTTCTACATGAAGCAGCAGCAAAACATGTAAATGAATTGAGTCTTAGGCTTGACTAACTTCCCCACAAACCTAGATGGTAAGCTACGCACTAAAGCAACTATGGCCATGGAATCTAAGTTCACAAA
>CAWUDS030006146.1:0-39881 GCA_963859935.3 Lathyrus sativus | reverse complement strand
GTGATTATGGTGAACAAAAATAAAATTGACCTTAAATATTTAATTTTGGTGATTACCCATTTAGATATAATTTATTTGTCACTCATTTATAGTCTTTTAACTCTGTGGCTTTACTGACGAAGAAACGATAAATTTGGTGATGGAGAAGAATCATATTGAATATATTTACGTCTAGTAAGCCATAATTCAAAGAGAAAATGGTAAATATAAATAAATTCAAGCTTGAATATATATTTTAAATATTACCTATTTTATAAAAAAATATGTCATGGATTATAGCCTTTTATCTTTGTTTTTTACACTGGAAAAACATAAAATTATGTGGAGTAGAAAAATAAAATATAATTAATTTTTTACATCTACAATATTCTATTATGTATTTTGCATAGCGATAAAAAAACTTAAAACTCTGGGATGGTGAAGAAAAATATTGAATATTTTTAGATGTAATAAACCATAAGTTAATTTTAATTCGGTGAATACAGACAATATTGACCTTGATTATTTAATTTCAATTGTTATGCATGTGTATAAATTATGGGTCATTCATGAGTAGTCTCTTAACTTAGTTTCTCAGAGGTTAAGAAACCAAAATTTTTGTGATGGAGAAGAAGAAAAATATAGAAATAAATTACATCTATTATACCATAATACAATGTGATTATGGTGAACAAAAATAAAATTGACCTTAAATATTTAATTTTGGTGATTACCCATTTAGATATAATTTATTTGTCATTCATTTATAGTCTTTTTAACTTTGTGGCTTACTGACGAAAGAAACGATAAATTTGGTGATGGAGAAGAATCATATTGAATATATTTACATCTAGTAAACCATAATTCAATGAGAAAATGGTAAATATAAATAAATTCAAGCTTGAATATATATTTTCGTTATTACCTATTTTATAAAAAAATATGTCATGGATTATAGCCTTTTTATCTTTGTTTTTTTACACTGTAAAAACATAAAATTATGTGGAGTAGAAAAATAAAACATAATTAATTTTTTACATCTACTATAGTCTATTATGTTTTTTGCATAGAAGTAAAAAACCTAAAACTTTGGGATGGTGAAGAAAAATATTGAATATTTTTAGATAAAATATACCATAAGTCAATTTTAATTCGGTGAATACAGACAATATTGAGCTTGATTATTTAATTTCAATTGTTATGCACGTGTATAAATTATGGACCATTCATGAGTAGTCTCTTAACTTAATTTCTCAGAGGTTAAGAAACTAAAATTTTGGTGATGGAGAAGAAGAAAAATATAGAATTTTTTTACATCTATTATACCACAATACAATGTGATTATAGTGATAAAAAATAAAATTGACCTTAAATATTTAATTTTGGTGATTACCCATTTTAGATATAATTTTATTTGTCATTCATTTATAGTCTTTTGACTCTGTGATTACTGACGAAGAAACGATAAATTTGGTGATGGAGAAAAATCATATTGAATATATTTACGTCTAGTAAACCATAATTCAATGATAAAATGGTAAATATAAATAAATTCAAGCTTGAATATATATTTTCGTTATTACCTATTTTATAAAAAAAATATGTCATGGATTATAGCCTTTTATCTTTGTTTTTTACACTGTAAAAACATAAAATTATGTGGAGTAGAAAACTAAAACATAATTAATTTTTTTACATCTACTATAGTCTATTATGTTTTTTTGCATAGAAGTAAAAAACCTAAAACTTTGGGATGGGGAAGAAAAATATTGAATATTTTTAGATAAAATTTACCATAAGCCAATTTTAATTCGGTGAATACAGACAATATTGAGCTTGATTATTTTATTTCAATTGTTATGCACGTGTATAAATTATGGATCATTCATGAGTAGTCTCTTAACTTAGTTTCTCAGAGGTTAAGAAAACCAAAATTTTTGTGATGGAGAAGAAGAAAAATATAGAATTTATTTTACATCTATTATACCAAAATACAATGTGATTATGGTGAACAAAAAATAAAATTTGAACTTAAATATTTAATTTTGGTGATTACCCATTTAGATATAATTTATTTGTCATTCATTTATAGTCTTTTAACTCTGTGGCTTACTGACGAAGAAGAACGATAAATTTGGTGATGGAGAAGAATCATATTGAATATATTTACGTCTAGTAAGCCATAATTCAAAGAGAAAATGGTAAATATAAATAAATTCAAGCTTGAATATATATTTTAAATATTACCTATTTTATAAAAAAAATATGTCATGGATTATAGCCTTTTATCTTTGTTTTTTACACCGGAAAAACATAAAATTATGTGGAGTAGAAAAATAAAATATAATTAATTTTTTACATCTACAATAGTCTATTATGTATTTTGCATAGCGATAAAAAAACTTAAAACTCTGGGATGGTGAAGAAAAATATTGAATATTTTTAGATGTAATAAACCATAAGTTAATTTTAATTCGGTGAATACAGACAATATTGACCTTGATTATTTAATTTTCAATTGTTATGCATGTGTATAAATTATGGGTCATTCATGAGTAGTCTCTTAACTTAGTTTCTCAGAGGTTAAGAAACCAAAATTTTTGTGATGGAGAAGAAGAAAAATATAGAAATAAATTACATCTATTATACCATAATACAATGTGATTATGGTGAACAAAAATAAAATTGACCTTAAATATTTAATTTTGGTGATTACCCATTTAGATATAATTTATTTGTCATTCATTTATAGTCTTTTAACTTTGTGGCTTACTGACGAAGAAACGATAAATTTGGTGATGGAGAAGAATCATATTGAATATATTTACATCTAGTAAACCATAATTCAATGAGAAAATGGTAAATATAAATAAATTCAAGCTTGAATATATATTTTCGTTATTACCTATTTTATAAAAAAATATGTCATGGATTATAGCCTTTTATCTTTGTTTTTTACACTGTAAAAACGTAAAATTATGTGGAGTAGAAAAATAAAAACATAATTAATTTTTTACATCTACTATAGTCTATTATGTTTTTTGCAATAGAAGTAAAAGACCTAAAACTTTGGGATGGTGAAGAAAAATATTGAATATTTTTAGATAAAATATACCATAAGTCAATTTTAATTCGGTGAATACAGACAATATTGAGCTTGATTATTTTATTTCAATTGTTATGCACGTGTATAAATTATGGATCATTCATGAGTAGTCTCTTAACTTAGTTTCTCAGAGGTTAAGAAACCAAAATTTTTGTGATGGAGAAGAAGAAAAATATAGAATTATTTTTACATCTATTATACCAAAATACAATGTGATTATGGTGAACAAAAATAAAATTGACCTTAAATATTTAATTTTGGTGATTAACCCATTTAGATATAATTTATTTGTCATTCATTTATAGTCTTTTAACTCTGTGGGCTTACTGACGAAGAAAACGATAAATTTTGGTGATGGAGAAGAATCATATTGAATATATTTACGTCTAGTAAGCCATAATTCAAAGAGAAAATGGTAAATATAAATAAATTCAAGCTTGAATATATATTTTAAATATTACCTATTTTATAAAAAATATGCCATGGATTATAGCCTTTTATCTTTGTTTTTTACACTGGAAAAACATAAAATTATGTGGAGTAGATAAATAAAATATAATTAATTTTTTACATCTACTATAGTCTATTATGTATTTTGCATAGCGATAAAAAGCTTAAAACTCTGGGATGGTGAAGAAAAATATTGAATATTTTTAGATGTAATAAACCATAAGTTAATTTTTAATTCGGTGAATACAGACAAGATTGACCTTGATTATTTAATTTCAATTGTTATGCATGTGTATAAAATTATGGGTCATTCATGAGTAGTCTCTTAACTTAGTTTCTCAGAGGGTTAAGAAACCAAAATTTTTTGTGATGGAGAAGAAGAAAAATATAGAAATAAATTACATCTATTATACCATAATACAATGTGATTATGGTGAACAAAAATAAAATTGACCTTAAATATTTAATTTTGGTGATTACCCATTTAGATATAATTTATTTGTCATTCATTTATAGTCTTTTAACTTTGTGGGCTTACTGACGAAGAAACGATAAATTTGGTGGATGGAGAAGAATCCTATTGAATATATTTTACGTCTAGTAAACCATAATTCAGTGAGAAAAAGGTAAATATAAATAAATTCAAGCTTGAATATATATTTTCGTTATTACCTATTTTATAAAAAAAATATGTCATGGATTATAGCCTTTTATCTTTGTTTTTTACACTGGAAAAACATAAAATTAGGTGGGAGTAGAAAAAATAAAACATAATTAATTTTTTTACATCTACTATAGTCTATTATGTTTTTTGCATAGAGATAAAAAACCTAAAACTTTGGGATGGTGAAGAAAAATATTGAAAATTTCTAGATAAAATATACCATAAGTCAACTTTAATTCGGTGAATACAGACAATATTGAGCTTGATTATTTAATTTCAATTGTTATGCACGTGTTATAAATTATGGACCATTCATGAGTAGTCTCTTAACTTAATTTCTCAGAGGTTAAGAAACCAAAATTTTTTTTGTGATGGAGAAGAAGAAAAATATAGAATTTTTTTTTACATCTATTATACCATAATACAATGTGATTATGGTGAACAAAAATAAAATTGACCTTAAATATTTAATTTTGGTGATTACCCATTTAGATATAATTTATTTGTCATTCATTTATAGTCTTTTTAACTTTGTAAGCTTACTGACGAAGAAACAATAAATTTGGTGAAGGAGAAGAATCATATTTAATATATCTACATCTAATAAACCATAATTCAATGTGAAAATGGTAAAATATAAATAAATTCAAGCTTGAATATATATTTTAAATATTACCTATTTTTATAAAAAAATATGTCATGGATTATAGTCGTTTAACTTTGTTTTTTACATTGGAAAAACATAAAATTATGTGGAGTAGAAAAATAAAAACATAATTAATTTTTTACAATCTACTATAGTCTATTATGTTTTTTTGCATAGAAGTAAAAAACCTAAAACTTTGGGATGGTGAAGAAAAATATTGAATATTTTGAGATAAAATATACCATAAGTCAATTTTAATTCGGTGAATACAGACAATATTGAGCCTTGATTATTTAATTTCAATTGTTATGCACGTGTATAAATTATGGACCATTCACGAGTAGTCTCTTAACTTAATTTCTCAGAGGTTAAGAAACTAAAATTTTGGTGATGGAGAAGAAGAAAAATATAGAATTTTTTTTACATCTATTATACCATAATACAAGGTGATTATGGTGATATAAAAAATAAAATTGACCTTAAATATTTTAATTTTGGTGATTACCCATTTAGATATAATTTATTTGTCATTCATTTATAGTCTTTTAACTCTGAGATTACTGACGAAGAAACGATAAATTTGGTGAAGGAGAAAAATCATATTGAATATATTTACGTCTAGTAAACCATAATTCAATGAGAAAATGGTAAATATAAATAAATTCAAGCTTGAATATATATTTTCGTTATTACCTATTTTATAAAAAAATATGTCATGGATTATAGCCTTTTATCTTTGTTTTTTACACTGTAAAAAACATAAAATTATGTGGAGTAGAAAAATAAAAACATAATTAATTTTTTACATCTACTATAGTCTATTATGTTTTTTGCATAGAGATAAAAAAACCTAAAACTTTGGGATGGTGAAGAAAAATATTGAATATTTTTAGATAAAATATACCATAAGTCAATTTTAATTCGGTGAATACAGACAATATTGAGCTTGATTATTTTATTTCAATTGTTATGCACGTGTATAAATTATGGACCATTCATGAGTAGTCTCTTAACTTAATTTCTCAGAGGTTAAGAAACCAAAATTTTGGTGATGGAGAAGAAGAAAAATATAGAATTTTTTTACATCTATTATACCATAATACAATGTGATTATGGTGAACAAAAAGAAAAATTGACCTTAAACATTTAATTTTGGTGATTACCCATTTAGATATAATTTATTTGTCATTCATTTATAGTCTTTTAACTCTGTGGCTTACTAACGAAGAAACGATTAAATTTGGTGATGGAGAAGAATCATATTGAATATATTTACGTCTAGTAAGCCATAATTCAAAGAGAAAATGGTAAATATAAATAAATTCAAGCTTGAATATATATTTTAAATATTACCTATTTTTATAAAAAAAATATGTCATGGATTATAGCCTTTTATCTTTTGTTTTTTACACTGGAAAAACATAAAATTATGTGGAGTAGAAAAATAAAATATAATTAATTTTTTACATCTACTATAGTCTATTATGTATTTTTGCATAGCGATAAAAAAACTTAAAACTCTGGGATGGTGAAGAAAAATATTGAATATTTTTAGATGTAATAAACCATAAGTTAATTTTAATTCGGTGAATACAGACAATATTGACCTTGATTATTTAATTTCAATTGTTATGCATGTGTATAAATTATGGGTCATTCATGAGTAGTCTCTTAACTTAGTTTCTCAGAGGTTAAGAAACCAAAATTTTTTGTGATGGAGAAGAAAGAAAAATATAGAAATAAATTACATCTATTATACCATAATACAATGTGATTATGGTGAACAAAAATAAAATTGACCTTAAATATTTAATTTTTGGTGATTACCCCATTTAGATATAATTTATTTGTCATTCATTTATAGTCTTTTAACTCTGTGGCTTACTGACGAAGAAACGATAAATTTGGTGATGGAGAAGAATCATATTGAATATATTTACATCTAGTAAACCATAATTCAATGAGAAAATGGTAAATATAAATAAATTCAAGCTTGAATATATATTTTTCGTTATTACCTATTTTATAAAAAAAATATGTCATGGATTATAGCCCTTTTATCTTTGTTTTTTACACTGTAAAAAACATAAAAATTATGTGGAGTAGAAAAATAAAACATAATTAATTTTTTTACATCTACTATAGTCTATTATGTTTTTTTGCATAGAAGTAAAAAAACCTAAAACTTTGGGATGGTGAAGAAAAATATTGAATATTTTGAGATAAAATATACCATAAGTCAATTTTAATTCGGTGAATACAGACAATATTGAGCTTGATTATTTAATTTCAATTGTTATGCACGTGTATAAATTATGGACCATTCACGAGTAGTCCTCTTAACTTAATTTCTCAGAGGTTAAGAAAACTAAAAATTTTGGTGATGGAGAAGAAGAAAAATAATAGAATTTTTTTACATCTATTATACCATAATACAATGTGATTATGGTGATAAAAAATAAAAATTGACCTTAAATATTTAATTTTGGTGATTACCCATTTTAGATATAATTTATTTGTCATTCATTTATAGTCCTTTTAACTTTGTGGCTTACTGATGAAGAAACGATAAATTTGGTGATGGAGAAGAATCGTATTGAATATATTTACGTCTAGTAAACCATAATTCAATGAGAAAAATGTAAATATAAATAAATTCAAGCTTGAATATATATTTTCGTTATTACCTATTTTATAAAAAAATATGTCATGGATTATAGCCTTTTATCTTTGTTTTTTACACTGGAAAAACAATAAAATTATGTGGAGTAGAAAAATAAAACATAATTAATTTTTTACATCTACTATAGTCTATTATGTTTTTTGCATAGAAGTAAAAAACCTAAAACTTTGGGATGGTGAAGAAAAATATTGAATATTTTGAGATAAAATATACCATAAGTCAATTTTAATTCGGTGAATACAGACAATATTGAGCTTGATTATTTAATTTCAATTGTTATGCACGTGTATAAATTATGGACCATTCACGAGTAGTCTCTTAACTTAATTTCTCAGAGGTTAAGAAACTAAAATTTTGGTGATGGAGAAGAAGAAAAATATAGAATTTTTTTACATCTATTATACCATAATACAATGTGATTATTGTGATAAAAAATAAAATTGACCTTAAATATTTAATTTTGGTGATTACCCATTTAGATATAATTTATTTGTCATTCATTTATAGTCTTTTAACTCTGAGATTACTGACGAAGAAACGATAAATTTGGTGATGGAGAAAAATCATATTGAATATATTTACGTCTAGTAAACCATAATTCAATGAGAAAATGGTAAATATAAATAAATTCAAGCTTGAATATATATTTTCGTTATTACCTATTTTATAAAAAAATATGTCATGGATTATAGCCTTTTATCTTTGTTTTTTACACTGTAAAAACATAAAATTATGTGGAGTAGAAAAATAAAACATAATTAATTTTTTACATCTACTATAGTCTATTATGTTTTTTGCATAGAGATAAAAAACCTAAAACTTTGGGATGGTGAAGAAAAATATTGAATATTTTTAGATAAAATATACCATAAGTCAATTTTAATTCGGTGAATACAGACAATATTGAGCTTGATTATTTTATTTCAATTGTTATGCACGTGTATAAATTATGGACCATTCATGAGTAGTCTCTTAACTTAATTTCTCAGAGGTTAAGAAACCAAAATTTTGGTGATGGAGAAGAAGAAAAATATAGAAGTTTTTTACATCTATTATACCATAATACAATGTGATTATGGTGAACAAAAAGAAAATTGACCTTAAACATTTAATTTTGGTGATTACCCATTTAGATATAATTTATTTGTCATTCATTTATAGTCTTTTAACTCTGTGGCTTACTAACGAAGAAACGATAAATTTGGTGATGGAGAAGAATCATATTGAATATATTTACGTCTAGTAAGCCATAATTCAAAGAGAAAATGGTAAATATAAATAAATTCAAGCTTGAATATATATTTTAAATATTACCTATTTTATAAAAAAATATGTCATGGATTATAGCCTTTTATCTTTGTTTTTTACACTGGAAAAACATAAAATTATGTGGAGTAGAAAAATAAAATATAATTAATTTTTTACATCTACTATAGTCTATTATGTATTTTGCATAGCGATAAAAAACTTAAAACTCTGGGATGGTGAAGAAAAATATTGAATATTTTTAGATGTAATAAACCATAAGTTAATTTTAATTCGGTGAATACAGACAATATTGACCTTGATTATTTAATTTCAATTGTTATGCATGTGTATAAATTATGGGTCATTCATGAGTAGTCTCTTAACTTAGTTTCTCAGAGGTTAAGAAACCAAAATTTTTGTGATGGAGAAGAAGAAAAATATAGAAATAAATTACATCTATTATACCATAATACAATGTGATTATGGTGAACAAAAATAAAATTGACCTTAAATATTTAATTTTGGTGATTACCCATTTAGATATAATTTATTTGTCATTCATTTATAGTCTTTTAACTCTGTGGCTTACTGACGAAGAAACGATAAATTTGGTGATGGAGAAGAATCATATTGAATATATTTACATCTAGTAAAACCATAATTCAATGAGAAAATGGTAAATATAAATAAATTCAAGCTTGAATATATATTTTCGTTATTACCTATTTTATAAAAAAATATGTCATGGATTATAGCCTTTTATCTTTGTTTTTTACACTGTAAAAACATAAAATTATGTGGAGTAGAAAAATAAAACATAATTAATTTTTTACATCTACTATAGTCTATTATGTTTTTTGCATAGAAGTAAAAAACCTAAAACTTTGGGATGGTGAAGAAAAATATTGAATATTTTGAGATAAAATATACCATAAGTCAATTTTAATTCGGTGAATACAGACAATATTGAGCTTGATTATTTAATTTCAATTGTTATGCACGTGTATAAATTATGGACCATTCACGAGTAGTCTCTTAACTTAATTTCTCAGAGGTTAAGAAACTAAAATTTTGGTGATGGAGAAGAAGAAAAATATAGAATTTTTTTACATCTATTATACCATAATACAATGTGATTATGGTGATAAAAAATAAAATTGACCTTTAATATTTAATTTTGGTGATTACCCATTTAGATATAATTTATTTGTCATTCATTTATAGTCTTTTAACTCTGAGATTACTGACGAAGAAACGATAAATTTGGTGATGGAGAAAAATCATATTGAATATATTTACGTCTAGTAAACCATAATTCAATGAGAAAATGGTAAATATAAATAAATTCAAGCTTGAATATATATTTTCGTTATTACCTATTTTATAAAAAAATATGTCATGGATTATAGCCTTTTATCTTTGTTTTTTACACTGTAAAAACATAAAATTATGTGGAGTAGAAAAATAAAACATAATTAATTTTTTACATCTACTATAGTCTATTATGTTTTTTGCATAGAGATAAAAAACCTAAAACTTTGGGATGGTGAAGAAAAATATTGAATATTTTGAGATAAAATATACCATAAGTCAATTTTAATTCGGTGAATACAGACAATATTGAGCTTGATTATTTTATTTCAATTGTTATGCACGTGTATAAATTATGGACCATTCATGAGTAGTCTCTTAACTTAATTTCTCAGAGGTTAAGAAACCAAAATTTTGGTGATGGAGAAGAAGAAAAATATAGAATTTTTTTACATCTATTATACCATAATACAATGTGATTATGGTGAACAAAAAGAAAATTGACCTTAAATATTTAATTTTGGTGATTACCCATTTAGATATAATTTATTTGTCATTCATTTATAGTCTTTTAACTCTGTGGCTTACTGACGAAGAAACGATAAATTTGGTGATGGAGAAGAATCATATTGAATATATTTACGTCTAGTAAGCCATAATTCAAAGAGAAAATGGTAAATATAAATAAATTCAAGCTTGAATATATATTTTAAAATATTACCTATTTTATAAAAAAATATGTCATGGATTATAGCCTTTTATCTTTGTTTTTTACACTGGAAAAACATAAAATTATGTGGAGTAGAAAAATAAAATATAATTAATTTTTTACATCTACTATAGTCTATTATGTTTTTTGCATAGAGATAAAAAACCTAAAACTTTGGGATGGTGAAGAAAAATATTGAATATTTTGAGATAAAATATACCATAAGTCAATTTTAATTCGGTGAATACAGACAATATTGAGCTTGATTATTTTATTTCAATTGTTATGCACGTGTATAAATTATGGACCATTCATGACTAGTCTCTTAACTTAATTTCTCAGAGGTTAAGAAACCAAAATTTTGGTGATGGAGAAGAAGAAAAATATAGAATTTTTTTACATCTATTATACCATAATACAATGTGATTATGGTGAACAAAATTAAAATTGACCTTAAATATTTAATTTTGGTGATTACCTATTTAGATATAATTTATTTGTCATTCATTTATAGTCTTTTACCTATGTAGCGTACTGACGAAGAAACAATAAATTTGGTGAAGGAGAAGAATCATATTTAATATATCTACATCTAATAAACCATAATTCAATGTGAAAATGGTAAATATAAATAAATTCAATCTTGAATATATATTTTCGTTATTACCTATTTTATAAAAAAATATGTCATGGATTATAGCCATTTAACTTTGTTTTTTACATTGGAAAAAACATAAAATTATAAGGAGTAGAAAAATAAAATATAATTAATTTTTTAAATCTACTATAGTCTGTTATGTTTTTTGCATAGTGATAAAAAAAAACCTAAAACTTTGGGATGGTGAAGAAAAATATTGAATATTTCTAGATAAAATATACCATAAGTCAACTTTAATTCGGTGAATACAAACAATATTGAGCTTGATTATTTAATTTCAATTGTTATGCATGTGTATAAATTATGGGTCATTCATGAGTAGTCTCTTAACTTAGTTTCTCAGAGGTTAAGAAACCAAAATTTTGGTGATGGAGAAGAAGAAAAATATACAATTTTTTTACATCTATTATACCATAATACAATGTGATTATGGTGAACAAAAAATAAAATTGACCTTAAATATTTAATTTTGGTGATAACCCATTTAGATATAATTTATTTGTCATTCATTTATAGTCTTTTAACTCTGTGGCTTACTGACGAAGAAACGATAAATTTGGTGATGGAGAAGAATCATATTGAATATATTTACGTCTAGTAAGCCATAATTCAATGTGAAAATGGTAAATATAAATAAATTCAACCTTGAATATATATTTTCATTTTTACCTATTTTATAAAAAATATGTCATGGATTATAGCCTTTTAACTTTGTTTTTTACACTGCAAAAACCTAAAATTATGTGGAGTAGAAAAATAAAATATAATTAATTTTTTAAATCTACTATAGTCTGTTATGTTTTTTGCATAGTGATAAAAAAAACCTAAAATTTTGGGATGGTGAAGAAAAATATTGAATATTTCTAGATAAAATATACCATAAGTAAACTTTAATTCGGTGAATACAAATAATATTGAGCTTGATTATTTAATTTCAATTGTTATGCATGTGTATAAATTATGGGTCATTCATGAGTAGTCTCTTAACTTAGTTTCTCAGAGGTTAAGAAACCAAAATTTTGGTGTTGGAGAAGAAGAAAAATATAGAATTTTTTTACATCTATTATACCATAATACAATGTGATTATGGTGAACACAAATAAAATTGACCTTAAGTATTTAATTTTGGTGATTACCCATTTAGATATAATTTATTTGTCATTCATTTATAGTCTTTTAACTCTGTGGCTTACTGACGAAGAAACGATAAATTTGGTGATGGAGAAGAATCATATTGAATATATTTACGTCTAGTAAGCCATAATTCAAATAGAAAATGGTAAATATAAATAAATTCAAGCTTGAATATATATTTTAAATATTACCTATTTTATAAAAAAATATGTCATGGATGATAGCCTTTTATCTTTTTTTTTTACACTGGAAAAACCTAAAATTATGTGGAGTAGAAAAATAAAATATAATTAATTTTTTACATCTACTATAGTCTATTGTGCGTTTTGCATAGTGATAGAAAAAACCTAAAACTTTGGGATGGTGAAGAAAAATATAGAATATTTCTATATAAAATATACCATAAGTCAACTTTAATTCGGTGAATACAAACAATATTGAGCTTGATTATTTAATTTCAATTGTTATGCATGTGTATAAATTATGGGTCATTCATGAGTAGTCTCTTAACTTAGTTTCTCAGAGGTTAAGAAACTAAAATTTTGGTGATGGAGAAGAAGAAAAATATAGAATTTTTTTACATCTATTATACCATAATACAATGTGATTATGGTGAACACAAATAAAATTGACCTTAAATATTTAATTTTGGTGATTACCCATTTAGATATAATTTATTTGTCGTTCATTTTTAGTCTTTTAACTCTGTGTCTTACTGACGAAGAAACAATAAATTTGGTGAAGGAGAAGAATCATATTTAATATATCTACATCTAATAAACCATAATTCAATGTGAAAATGGTAAATATAAATAAACTCAAGCTTGAATATATATTTTAAATATTACCTATTTTATAAAAAATATGTCATGGATTATAGCCTTTTAACTTTGTTTTTTACACTGCAAAAACCTATAATTATGTGGAGTAGAAAAATAAAATATAATTAATTTTTTAAATCTACTATAGTCTGTTATGTTTTTTGCATAGTGATAAAAAAAACCTAAAATTTTGGGATGGTGAAGAAAAATATTGAATATTTCTAGATAAAATATACCATAAGTCAACTTTAATTCGGTGAATACAAATAATATTGAGCTTGATTATTTAATTTCAATTGTTATGCATGTGTATAAATTATGGGTCATTCATGAGTAGTCTCTTAACTTAGTTTCTCAGAGGTTAAGAAACAAAAATTTTGGTGTTGGAGAAGAAGAAAAATATAGAATTTTTTTACATCTATTATACCATAATACAATGTGATTATGGTGAACAAAAATAAAATTGACCTTAAATATTTAATTTTGGTGATTACCCATTTAGATATAATTTGTTTGTCATTCATTTATAGTCTTTTAACTCTGTGGCTTACTGACGAAGAAACGATAAATTTGTTGATGGAGAAGAGTCATATTGAATATATTTACGTCTAGTAAGCCATAATTCAAAGAGAAAATGGTAAATATAAATAAATTCAAGCTTGAATATATATTTTCGTTATTACCTATTTTATAAAAAAATATGTCATGGATTATAGCCTTTTATCTTTGTTTTTTACACTGGAAAAACATAAAATTATATGGAGTAGAAAAATAAAATATAATTAATTTTTTACATCTACTATAGTCTGTTATGTATTTTGCATAGTGATAAAAAACCTAAAACTTTGGGATGGTGAAGAAAAATATTGAATATTTCTAGATGTAATAAACCATAAGTTAATTTTAATTCGGTGAATACAGACAATATTGACCTTGATTATTTAATTTCAATTGTTATGCATGTGTATAAATTATGGGTCATTCATGAGTAGTTTCTTAACTTAGGTTCTCAGAGGTTAAGAAACCAAAATATTGGTGATGGAGAAGATGAAAAATATAGAATTTTTTTACATCTATTATACCATAATACAATGTGATTATGGTGAACACAAATAAAATTGACCTTAAGTATTTAATTTTGGTGATTAACCATTTAGATATTATTTATTCGTCGTTCATTTATAGTCTTTTGACTCTGTGGCTTACTGACGAAGAAACGATAAATTTGGTGATGGAGAAAAATCATATTGAATATATTTACGTATAGTAAGCCATAATTCAAAGAGAAAATGGTAAATATAAATAAATTCTAGCTTGAATATATATTTTAAATATTACCTATTTTATAAAAAAATATGTAATGGATTATAGCCTTTTATATTTGTTTTTTACACTGGAAAAACCTAAAATTATGTGGAGTAGAAAAATAAAATATAATTAATTTTTTACATCTACTATAGTCTATTATGTGTTTTGCATAGTGATAAAAAAAAACCTAAAACTTTGGGATGGTGAAGAAAAATATTGAATATTTCTATATAAAATATACCATAAGTCAACTTTAATTCGGTGAATACAAACAATATTGAGCTTGATTATTTAATTTCAATTGTTATGCATGTGTATAAATTATGGGCCATTCATTAGTAGTCTCTTAACTTAGTTTCTCAGAGGTTAAGAAACCAAAATTTTGGTGATGGAGAAGAAGAAAAATATAGAATTTTTTTACATCTATTATACCATAATACAATGTGATTATGGTGAACACAAATAAAATTGACCTTAAATATTTAATTTTGGTGATTACCCATTTAGATATAATTTATTTGTCGTTCATTTATAGTCTTTTAACTCTGTGTCTTACTGACGAAGAAACAATAAATTTGGTGAAGGAGAAGAATCATATTTAATATATCTACATCTAATAAACCGTAATTCATTGTGAAAATGGTAAATATAAATAAACTCAAGCTTGAATATATATTTTAAATATTACCTATTTTATAAAAAATATGTCATGGATTATAGCCTTTTAACTTTGTTTTTTACACTGCAAAAACCTAAAATTATGTGGAGTAGAAAAATAAAATATAATTAATTTTTTAAATCTACTATAGTCTGTTATGTTTTTTGCATAGTGATAAAAAAAACCTAAAATTTTGGGATGGTGAAGAAAAATATTGAATATTTCTAGATAAAATATACCATAAGTCAACTTTAATTCGGTGAATACAAATAATATTGAGCTTGATTATTTAATTTCAATTGTTATGCATGTGTATAAATTATGGGTCATTCATGAGTAGTCTCTTAACTTAGTTTCTCAGAGGTTAAGAAACCAAAATTTTGGTGTTGGAGAAGAAGAAAAATATAGAATTTTTTTACATCTATTATACCATAATACAATGTGATTATGGTGAACAAAAATAAAATTGACCTTAAATATTTAATTTTGGTGATTACCCATTTAGATATAATTTATTTGTCATTCATTTATAGTCTTTTAACTCTGTGGCTTACTGACGAAGAAACGATAAATTTGGTGATGGAGAAGAGTCATATTGAATATATTTACGTCTAGTAAGCCATAATTCAAAGAGAAAATGGTAAATATAAATAAATTCAAGCTTGAATATATATTTTCGTTATTACCTATTTTATAAAAAAATATGTCATGGATTATAGCCTTTTATCTTTGTTTTTTACACTGGAAAAACATAAAATTATATGGAGTAGAAAAATAAAATATAATTAATTTTTTACATCTACTATAGTCTGTTATGTATTTTGCATAGTGATAAAAAACCTAAAACTTTGGGATGGTGAAGAAAAATATTGAATATTTCTAGATGTAATAAACCATAAGTTAATTTTAATTCGGTGAATACAGACAATATTGACCTTGATTATTTAATTTCAATTGTTATGCATGTGTATAAATTATGGGTCATTCATGAGTAGTTTCTTAACTTAGGTTCTCAGAGGTTAAGAAACCAAAATATTGGTGATGGAGAAGATGAAAAATATAGAATTTTTTTACATCTATTATACCATAATACAATGTGATTATGGTGAACACAAATAAAATTGACCTTAAGTATTTAATTTTGGTGATTAACCATTTAGATATTATTTATTCGTCGTTCATTTATAGTCTTTTGACTCTGTGGCTTACTGACGAAGAAACGATAAATTTGGTGATGGAGAAAAATCATATTGAATATATTTACGTATAGTAAGCCATAATTCAAAGAGAAAATGGTAAATATAAATAAATTCTAGCTTGAATATATATTTTAAATATTACCTATTTTATAAAAAAATATGTAATGGATTATAGCCTTTTATATTTGTTTTTTACACTGGAAAAGCCTAAAATTATGTGGAGTAGAAAAATAAAATATAATTAATTTTTTACATCTACTATAGTCTATTATGTGTTTTGCATAGTGATAAAAAAAAACCTAAAACTTTGGGATGGTGAAGAAAAATATTGAATATTTCTATATAAAATATACCATAAGTCAACTTTAATTCGGTGAATACAAACAATATTGAGCTTGATTATTTAATTTCAATTGTTATGCATGTGTATAAATTATGGGTCATTCATTAGTAGTCTCTTAACTTAGTTTCTCAGAGGTTAAGAAACCAAAATTTTGGTGATGGAGAAGAAGAAAAATATAGAATTTTTTTACATCTATTATACCATAATACAATGTGATTATGGTGAACACAAATAAAATTGACCTTAAATATTTAATTTTGGTGATTACCCATTTAGATATAATTTATTTGTCGTTCATTTATAGTCTTTTAACTCTGTGTCTTACTGACGAAGAAACAATAAATTTGGTGAAGGAGAAGAATCATATTTAATATATCTACATCTAATAAACCGTAATTCGTTGTGAAAATGGTAAATATAAATAAACTCAAGCTTGAATATATATTTTAAATATTACCTATTTTATAAAAAATTATGTCATGGATTATAGCCTTTTAACTTTGTTTTTTACACTTCAAAAACCTAAAATTATGTGGAGTAGAAAAATAAAACATAATTAATTTTTTACATCTACTATAGTCTATAATGTTTTTGCATAGAGATAAAAAAACCTAAAACTTTGGGATGGTGAAGAAAAATATTGAATATTTCTAGGTAAAATATACCATAAGTCAATTTTAATTCGATGAATACAGACAATATTGAGCTTGATTATTTTATTTCAATTGTTATGCATGTGTATAAATTATGGATCATTCATGAGTAGTCTCTTAACTTAATTTCTCAGAGGTTAAGAAACCAAAATTTTGGTGATGGAGAAGAAGAAAAATATAGAATTTTTTTACATCTATTATACCATAATACAATGTGATTATGGTGAACAAAAATAAAATTGACCTTAAATATTTAATTTTGGTGATTACCCATTTAGATATAATTTGTTTGTCATTCATTTATAGTCTTTTAACTCTGTGGCTTACTGACGAAGAAACGATAAATTTGGTGATGGAGAAGAATCATATTGAATATATTTACGTCTAGTAAGCCATAATTCAAAGAGAAAATGGTAAATATAAATAAATTCAAGCTTGAATATACATTTTAAATATTACCTATTTTATAAAAAAATATGTCATGGATTATAGCCTTTTAACTTTGTTTTTTACATTGGAAAAACATAAAATTATGTGGAGTAGAAAAATAAAATATAATTAATTTTTTAAATCTACTATAGTCTGTTATGTTTTTTAAATAGTGATAAAGAACCTAAAACTTTGGGATGGTTAAGAAAAATATTGAATATTTTTAGATGTAATAAACCATAAGTTAATTTTAATTCGGTGAATACAGACAATATTGACCTTGATTATTTAATTTCAATTGTTATGCATGTGTATAAATTATGGATCATTCATGAGTAGTTTCTTAACTTAGGTTCTCAGAGGTTAAGAAACAAAAATTTTGGTGATTGAGAAGAAGAAAAATATAGAATTTATTTACATCTATTATTCCATAATACAATGTGATTATGGTGAACACAAATAAAATTGACCTTAAGTATTTAATTTTGGTGATTACCCATTTAGATATAATTTATTTGTCATTCATTTATAGTCTTTTAACTCTGTGGCTTACTGACGAAGAAACGATAAATTTGGTGATGGAGAAGAATCATATTGAATATATTTACGTCTAGTAAGCCATAATTCAAAGAGAAAATGGTAAATATAAATAAATTCTAGCTTGAATATATATTTTAAATATTACCTATTTTATAAAAAAATATGTCATGGATTATAGCCTTTTATCTTTGTTTTTTACACTTGAAAAACCTAAAAGTATGTGGAGTAGAAAAATAAAATATAATTAATTTTTTACATCTACTATAGTCTATTATGTGTTTTGCATAGTGATAAAAAAAACCTAAAACTTTGGGATGGTGAAGAAAAATATTGAATATTTCTATATAAAATATACCATAAGTCAACTTTAATTCGGTGAATACAAACAATATTGAGCTTGATTATTTAATTTCAATTGTTATGCATGTGTATAAATTATGGGTCATTCATGAGTAGTCTCTTAACTCAGTTTCTCAGAGGTTAAGAAACCAAAATTTTGGTGATGGAGAAGAAGAAAAATATAGAATTTTTTTACATCTATTATACCATAATACAATGTGATTATGGTGAACACAAATAAAATTGACCTTAAATATTTAATTTTGGTGATTACCCATTTAGATATAATTTATTTGTCGTTCATTTATAGTCTTTTAACTCTGTGTCTTACTGACGAAGAAACAATAAATTTGGTGAAGGAGAAGAATCATATTTAATATATCTACATCTAATAAACCGTAATTCATTTTGAAAATGGTAAATATAAATAAACTCAAGCTTGAATATATATTTTAAATATTACCTATTTTATAAAAAAATATGTCATGGATTATAGCCTTTTAACTTGTTTTTTACACTTCAAAAACCTAAAATTATGTGGAGTAGAAAAATAAAACATAATTAATTTTTTACATCTACTATAGTCTATAATGTTTTTGCATAGAGATAAAAAACCTAAAACTTTGGGATGGTGAAGAAAAATATTGAATATTTCTAGGTAAAATATACCATAAGTCAATTTTAATTCGATGAATACAGATAATATTTAGCTTGATTATTTAATTTCAATTGTTATGCATGTGTATAAATTATGGATCATTCATGAGTAGTCTCTTAACTTAATTTCTCAGAGGTTAAGAAACCAAAATTTTGGTGATGGAGAAGAAGAAAAATATAGAATTTTTTTACATCTATTATACCATAATACAATGTGATTATGGTGAACAAAAATAAAATTGACCTTAAATATTTAATTTTGGTGATTACCCATTTAGATATAATTTGTTTGTCATTCATTTATAGTCTTTTAACTCTGTGGCTTACTGACGAAGAAACGATAAATTTGGTGATGGAGAAGAATCATATTGAATATATTTACGTCTAGTAAGCCATAATTCAAATAGAAAATGGTAAATATAAATAAATTCAAGCTTGAATATACATTTTAAATATTACCTATTTTATAAAAAAATATGTCATGGATTATAGCCTTTTAACTTTGTTTTTTACATTGGAAAAACATAAAATTATGTGGAGTAGAAAAATAAAATATAATTAATTTTTTAAATCTACTATAGTCTGTTATGTTTTTTAAATAGTGATAAAGAACCTAAAACTTTGGGATGGTTAAGAAAAATATTGAATATTTTTAGATGTAATAAACCATAAGTTAATTTTAATTCGGTGAATACAGACAATATTGACCTTGATTATTTAATTTCAATTGTTATGCATGTGTATAAATTATGGGTCATTCATGAGTAGTTTCTTAACTTAGGTTCTCAGAGGTTAAGAAACAAAAATTTTGGTGATTGAGAAGAAGAAAAATATAGAATTTTTTTACATCTATTATTCCATAATACAATGTGATTATGGTGAACACAAATAAAATTGACCTTAAGTATTTAATTTTGGTGATTACCCATTTAGATATAATTTATTTGTCATTCATTTATAGTCTTTTAACTCGGTGGCTTACTGACGAAGAAACGATAAATTTGGTGATGGAGAAGAATCATATTGAATATATTTACGTCTAGTAAGCCATAATTCAAAGAGAAAATGGTAAATATAAATAAATTCTAGCTTGAATATATATTTTAAATATTACCTATTTTAGAAAAAAATATGTCATGGATTATAGCCTTTTATCTTTGTTTTTTACACTTGAAAAACCTAAAATTATGTGGAGTAGAAAAATAAAATATAATTAATTTTTTACATCTACTATAGTCTATTATGTGTTTTGCATAGTGATAAAAAAAACCTAAAACTTTGGGATGGTGAAGAAAAATATTGAATATTTCTATATAAAATATACCATAAGTCAACTTTAATTCGGTGAATACAAACAATATTGAGCTTGATTATTTAATTTCAATTGTTATGCATGTGTATAAATTATGGGTCATTCATGAGTAGTCTCTTAACTTAGTTTCTCAGAGGTTAAGAAACCAAAATTTTGGTGATGGAGAAGAAGAAAAATATAGAATTTTTTTACATCTATTATACCATAATACAATGTGATTATGGTGAACACAAATAAAATTGACATTAAATATTTAATTTTGGTGATTACCCATTTAGATATAATTTATTTGTCGTTCATTTATAGTCTTTTAACTCTGTGTCTTACTGACGAAGAAACAATAAATTTGGTGAAGGAGAAGAATCATATTTAATATATCTACATCTAATAAACCTTAATTCAATGTGAAAATGGTAAATATAAATAAACTCAAGCTTGACTATATATTTTAAATATTACCTATTTTATAAAAAAATATGTCATGGATTATAGCCTTTTAACTTTGTTTTTTACACTTCAAAAACCTAAAATTATGTGGAGTAGAAAAATAAAACATAATTAATTTTTTACATCTACTATAGTCTATAATGTTTTTGCATAGAGATAAAAAACCTAAAACTTTGGGATGGTGAAGAAAAATATTGAATATTTCTAGGTAAAATATACCATAAGTCAATTTTAATTCGATGAATACAGACAATATTGAGCTTGATTATTTAATTTCAATTGTTATGCATGTGTATAAATTATGGATCATTCATGAGTAGTCTCTTAACTTAATTTCTCAGAGGTTAAGAAACCAAAATTTTGGTGATGGAGAAGAAGAAAAATATAGAATTTTTTTACATCTATTATACCATAATACAATGTGATTATGGTGAACACAAATAAAATTGACCTTAAATATTTAATTTTGGTGATTACCCATTTAGATATAATTTATTTGTCGTTCATTTATAGTCTTTTAACTCTGTGTC
This sequence comes from Lathyrus sativus, assembly GCA_963859935.3. NCBI lineage: Eukaryota > Viridiplantae > Streptophyta > Magnoliopsida > Fabales > Fabaceae > Lathyrus > Lathyrus sativus. The sequence goes on along the minus strand of CAWUDS030006146.1, from coordinate 18,057 downwards.
TTACTGACGAAGAAACAATAAATTTGGTGAAGGAGAAGAATCATATTTAATATATCTACATCTAATAAACCATAATTCAATGTGAAAATGGTAAATATAAATAAACTCAAGCTTGAATATATATTTTAAATATTACCTATTTTATAAAAAATATGTCATGGATTATAGCCTTTTAACTTTGTTTTTTACACTGCAAAAACCTAAAATTATGTGGAGTAGAAAAATAAAATATAATTAATTTTTTAAATCTACTATAGTCTGTTATGTTTTTTGCATAGTGATAAAAAAAACCTAAAATTTTGGGATGGTGAAGAAAAATATTGAATATTTCTAGATAAAATATACCATAAGTCAACTTTAATTCGGTGAATACAAATAATATTGAGCTTGATTATTTAATTTCAATTGTTATGCATGTGTATAAATTATGGGTCATTCATGAGTAGTCTCTTAACTTAGTTTCTCAGAGGTTAAGAAACCAAAATTTTGGTGTTGGAGAAGAAGAAAAATATAGAATTTTTTTACATCTATTATACCATAATACAATGTGATTATGGTGAACAAAAATAAAATTGACCTTAAATATTTAATTTTGGTGATTACCCATTTAGATATAATTTATTTGTCATTCATTTATAGTCTTTTAACTCTGTGGCTTACTGACGAAGAAATGATAAATTTGGTGATGGAGAAGAGTCATATTGAATATATTTACGTCTAGTAAGCCATAATTCAAAGAGAAAATGGTAAATATAAATAAATTCAAGCTTGAATATATATTTTCGTTATTACCTATTTTATAAAAAAATATGTCATGGATTATAGCCTTTTATCTTTGTTTTTTACACTGGAAAAACATAAAATTATATGGAGTAGAAAAATAAAATATAATTAATTTTTTACATCTACTATAGTCTGTTATGTATTTTGCATAGTGATAAAAAACCTAAAACTTTGGGATGGTGAAGAAAAATATTGAATATTTCTAGATGTAATAAACCATAAGTTAATTTTAATTCGGTGAATACAGACAATATTGACCTTGATTATTTAATTTCAATTGTTATGCATGTGTATAAATTATGGGTCATTCATGAGTAGTTTCTTAACTTAGGTTCTCAGAGGTTAAGAAACCAAAATATTGGTGATGGAGAAGATGAAAAATATAGAATTTTTTTACATCTATTATACCATAATACAATGTGATTATGGTGAACACAAATAAAATTGACCTTAAGTATTTAATTTTGGTGATTAACCATTTAGATATTATTTATTCGTCGTTCATTTATAGTCTTTTGACTCTGTGGCTTACTGACGAAGAAACGATAAATTTGGTGATGGAGAAAAATCATATTGAATATATTTACGTATAGTAAGCCATAATTCAAAGAGAAAATGGTAAATATAAATAAATTCTAGCTTGAATATATATTTTAAATATTACCTATTTTATAAAAAAATATGTAATGGATTATAGCCTTTTATATTTGTTTTTTACACTGGAAAAACCTAAAATTATGTGGAGTAGAAAAATAAAATATAATTAATTTTTTACATCTACTATAGTCTATTATGTGTTTTGCATAGTGATAAAAAAAACCTAAAACTTTGGGATGGTGAAGAAAAATATTGAATATTTCTATATAAAATATACCATAAGTCAACTTTAATTCGGTGAATACAAACAATATTGAGCTTGATTATTTAATTTCAATTGTTATGCATGTGTATAAATTATGGGTCATTCATGAGTAGTCTCTTAACTCAGTTTCTCAGAGGTTAAGAAACCAAAATTTTGGTGATGGAGAAGAAGAAAAATATAGAATTTTTTTACATCTATTATACCATAATACAATGTGATTATGGTGAACACAAATAAAATTGACCTTAAATATTTAATTTTGGTGATTACCCATTTAGATATAATTTATTTGTCGTTCATTTATAGTCTTTTAACTCTGTGTCTTACTGACGAAGAAACAATAAATTTGGTGAAGGAGAAGAATCATATTTAATATATCTACATCTAAGAAACCCTAATTCATTGTGAAAATGGTAAATATAAATAAACTCAAGCTTGAATATATATTTTAAATATTACCTATTTTATAAAAAATTATGTCATGGATTATAGCCTTTTAACTTTGTTTTTTACACTTCAAAAACCTAAAATTATGTGGAGAAGAAAAATAAAACATAATTAATTTTTTACATCTACTATAGTCTATAATGTTTTTGCATAGAGATAAAAAAACCTAAAACTTTGGGATGGTGAAGAAAAATATTGAATATTTCTGGGTAAAATATACCATAAGTCAATTTTAATTCGATGAATACAGACAATATTGAGCTTGATTATTTAATTTCAATTGTTATGCATGTGTATAAATTATGGATCATTCATGAGTAGTCTCTTAACTTAATTTCTCAGAGGTTAAGAAACCAAAATTTTGGTGATGGAGAAGAAGAAAAATATAGAATTTTTTTACATCTATTATACCATAATACAATGTGATTATGGTGAACAAAAATAAAATTGACCTTAAATATTTAATTTTGGTGATTACCCATTTAGATATAATTTGTTTGTCATTCATTTATAGTCTTTTAACTCTGTGGCTTACTGACGAAGAAACGATAAATTTGGTGATGGAGAAGAATCATATTGAATATATTTACGTCTAGTAAGCCATAATTCAAAGAGAAAATGGTAAATATAAATAAATTCAAGCTTGAATATACATTTTAAATATTACCTATTTTATAAAAAAATATGTCATGGATTATAGCCTTTTAACTTTGTTTTTTACATTGGAAAAACATAAAATTATGTGGAGTAGAAAAATAAAATATAATTAATTTTTTAAATCTACTATAGTCTGTTATGTTTTTTAAATAGTGATAAAGAACCTAAAACTTTGGGATGGTTAAGAAAAATATTGAATATTTTTAGATGTAATAAACCATAAGTTAATTTTAATTCGGTGAATACAGACAATATTGACCTTGATTATTTAATTTCAATTGTTATGCATGTGTATAAATTATGGATCATTCATGAGTAGTTTCTTAACTTAGGTTCTCAGAGGTTAAGAAACAAAAATTTTGGTGATTGAGAAGAAGAAAAATATAGAATTTATTTACATCTATTATTCCATAATGCAATGTGATTATGGTGAACACAAATAAAATTGACCTTAAGTATTTAATTTTGGTGATTACCCATTTAGATATAATTTATTTGTCATTCATTTATAGTCTTTTAACTCTGTGGCTTACTGACGAAGAAACGATAAATTTGGTGATGGAGAAGAATCATATTGAATATATTTACGTCTAGTAAGCCATAATTCAAAGAGAAAATGGTAAATATAAATAAATTCTAGCTTGAATATATATTTTAAATATTACCTATTTTATAAAAAAATATGTCATGGATTATAGCCTTTTATCTTTGTTTTTTACACTTGAAAAACCTAAAAGTATGTGGAGTAGAAAAATAAAATATAATTAATTTTTTACATCTACTATAGTCTATTATGTGTTTTGCATAGTGATAAAAAAAACCTAAAACTTTGGGATGGTGAAGAAAAATATTGAATATTTCTATATAAAATATACCATAAGTCAACTTTAATTCGGTGAATACAAACAATATTGAGCTTGATTATTTAATTTCAATTGTTATGCATGTGTATAAATTATGGGTCATTCATGAGTAGTCTCTTAACTCAGTTTCTCAGAGGTTAAGAAACCAAAATTTTGGTGATGGAGAAGAAGAAAAATATAGAATTTTTTTACATCTATTATACCATAATACAATGTGATTATGGTGAACACAAATAAAATTGACCTTAAATATTTAATTTTGGTGATTACCCATTTAGATATAATTTATTTGTCGTTCATTTATAGTCTTTTAACTCTGTGTCTTACTGACGAAGAAACAATAAATTTGGTGAAGGAGAAGAATCATATTTAATATATCTACATCTAATAAACCTTAATTCAATGTGAAAATGGTAAATATAAATAAACTCAAGCTTGACTATATATTTTAAATATTACCTATTTTATAAAAAAATATGTCATGGATTATAGCCTTTTAACTTTGTTTTTTACACTTCAAAAACCTAAAATTATGTGGAGTAGAAAAATAAAACTTAATTAATTTTTTACATCTACTATAGTCTATAATGTTTTTGCATAGAGATAAAAAACCTAAAACTTTGGGATGGTGAAGAAAAATATTGAATATTTCTAGGTAAAATATACCATAAGTCAATTTTAATTCGATGAATACAGACAATATTGAGCTTGATTATTTAATTTCAATTGTTATGCATGTGTATAAATTATGGATCATTCATGAGTAGTCTCTTAACTTAATTTCTCAGAGGTTAAGAAACCAAAATTTTGGTGATGGAGAAGAAGAAAAATATAGAATTTTTTTACATCTATTATATCATAATACAATGTGATTATGGTGAACAAAAATAAAATTGACCTTAAAATTTAATTTTGGTGATTACCCATTTAGATATAATTTGTTTGTCATTCATTTATAGTCTTTTAACTCTGTGGCTTACTGACGAAGAAACGATAAATTTGGTGATGGAGAAGAGTCATATTGAATATATTTACGTCTAGTAAGCCATAATTCAAAGAGAAAATGTTAAATATAAATAAATTCAAGCTTGAATATATATTTTCGTTATTACCTATTTTATAAAAAAAATATGTCATGGATTATAGCCTTTTATATTTGTTTTTTACACTGGAAAAACATAAAATTATATGGAGTAGAAAAACAAAATATAATTAATTTTTTACATCTACTATAGTCTGTTATGTATTTTGCATAGTGATAAAAAACCTAAAACTTTGGGATGGTGAAGAAAAATATTGAATATTTCTAGATGTAATAAACCATAAGTTAATTTTAATTCGGTGAATGCAGACAATATTGACCTTGATTATTTAATTTCAATTGTTATGCATGTGTATAAATTATGGGTCATTCATGAGTAGTTTCTTAACTTAGGTTCTCAGAGGTTCAGAAACCAAAATATTGGTGATGGAGAAGAAGAAAAATATAGAATTTTTTTACATCTATTATACCATAATACAATGTGATTATGGTAAACACAAATAAAATTGACCTTAAGTATTTAATTTTGGTGATTAACCATTTAGATATTATTTATTCGTCGTTCATTTATAGTCTTTTGACTTTGTGGCTTACTGACGAAGAAACGATAAATTTGGTGATGGAGAAAAATCATATTGAATATATTTACGTCTAGTAAGCCATAATTCAAAGAGAAAATGGTAAATATAAATAAATTCTAGCTTGAATATATATTTTAAATATTACCTATTTTATAAAAAAATATGTAATGGATTATAGCCTTTTATATTTGTTTTTTACACTGGAAAAACCTAAAATTATGTGGAAAAGAAAAATAAAATATAATTAATTTTTTACATCTACTATAGTCTATTATGTGTTTTGCATAGTGATAAAAAAAAACCTAAAACTTTGGGATGGTGAAGAAAAATATTGAATATTTCTATATAAAATATACCATAAGTCAACTTTAATTCGGTGAATACAAACAATATTGAGCTTGATTATTTAATTTCAATTGTTATGCATGTGTATAAATTATGGGTCATTCATGAGTAGTCTCTTAACTTAGTTTCTCAGAGGTTAAGAAACCAAAATTTTGGTGATGGAGAAGAAGAAAAATATAGAATTTTTTTACATCTATTATACCATAATACAATGTGATTATGGTGAACACAAATAAAATTGACCTTAAATATTTAATTTTGGTGATTACCCATTTAGATATAATTTATTTGTCGTTCATTTATAGTCTTTTAACTCTGTGTCTTACTGACGAAGAAACAATAAATTTGGTGAAGGAGAAGAATCATATTTAATATATCTACATCTAATAAACCGTAATTCAATGTGAAAATGGTAAATATAAATAAACTCAATCTTGAATATATAATTTAAATATTACCTATTTTATAAAAAAATATGTCATGGATTATAGCCTTTTAACTTTGTTTTTTACACTTCAAAAACCTAAAATTATGTGGAGTAGAAAAATAAAACATAATTAATTTTTTACATCTACTATAGTCTATAATGTTTTTGCATAGAGATAAAAAACCTAAAACTTTGGGATGGTGAAGAAAAATATTGAATATTTCTAGGTCAAATATACCATAAGTCAATTTTAATTCGATGAATACAGACAATATTGAGCTTGATTATTTAATTTCAATTGTTATGCATGTGTATAAATCATGGATCATTCATGAGTAGTCTCTTAACTTAATTTCTCAGAGGTTAAGAAACCAAAATTTTGGTGATGGAGAAGAAGAAAAATATAGAATTTTTTTACATCTATTATACCATAATACAATGTGATTATGGTGAACAAAAATAAAATTGACCTTAAAATTTAATTTTGGTGATTACCCATTTAGATATAATTTGTTTGTCATTCATTTATAGTCTTTTAACTCTGTGGCTTACTGACGAAGAAACGATAAATTTGGTGATGGAGAAGAGTCATATTGAATATATTTACGTCTAGTAAGCCATAATTCAAAGAGAAAATGGTAAATATAAATAAATTCAAGCTTGAATATATATTTTCGTATTTACCTATTTTATAAAAAAAATATGTCATGGATTATAGCCTTTTATCTTTGTTTTTTACACTGGAAAAACATAAAATTATATGGAGTAGAAAAACAAAATATAATTAATTTTTTACATCTACTATAGTCTGTTATGTATTTTGCATAGTGATAAAAAACCTAAAACTTTGGGATGGTGAAGAAAAATATTGAATATTTCTAGATGTAATAAACCATAAGTTAATTTTAATTCGGTGAATACAGACAATATTGACCTTGATTATTTAATTTCAATTGTTATGCATGTGTATAAATTATGGGTCATTCATGATTAGTTTCTTAACTTAGGTTCTCAGAGGTTCAGAAACCAAAATATTGGTGATGGAGAAGATGAAAAATATAGAATTTTTTTACATCTATTATACCATAATACAATGTGATTATGGTGAACACAAATAAAATTGACCTTAAGTATTTAATTTTGGTGATTAACCATTTAGATATTATTTATTCGTCGTTCATTTATAGTCTTTTGACTCTGTGGCTTACTGACGAAGAAACGATAAATTTGGTGATGGAGAAAAATCATATTGAATATATTTACGTCTAGTAAGCCATAATTCAAAGAGAAAATGGTAAATATAAATAAATTCTAGCTTGAATATATATTTTAAATATTACCTATTTTATAAAAAAATATGTAATGGATTATAGCCTTTTATATTTGTTTTTTACACTGGAAAAACCTAAAATTATGTGGAGTAGAAAAATAAAATATAATTAATTTTTTACATCTACTATAGTCTATTATGTGTTTTGCATAGTGATAAAAAAAAACCTAAAACTTTGGGATGGTGAAGAAAAATATTGAATATTTCTATATAAAATATACCATAAGTCAACTTTAATTCGGTGAATACAAACAATTTTGAGCTTGATTATTTAATTTCAATTGTTATGCATGTGTATAAATTATGGGTCATTCATGAGTAGTCTCTTAACTTAGTTTCTCAGAGGTTAAGAAACCAAAATTTTGGTGATGGAGAAGAAGAAAAATATAGAATTTTTTTACATCTATTATACCATAATACAATGTGATTATGGTGAACACAAATAAAATTGACCTTAAATATTTAATTTTGGTGATTATCCATTTAGATATAATTTATTTGTCGTTCATTTATAGTCTTTTAACTCTGTGTCTTACTGACGAAGAAACAATAAATTTGGTGAAGGAGAAGAATCATATTTAATATATCTACATCTAATAAACCGTAATTCAATGTGAAAATGGTAAATATAAATAAACTCAAGCTTGAATCTATATTTTAAATATTACCTATTTTATAAAAAAATATGTCATGGATTATAGCCTTTTAACTTTGTTTTTTACATTGGAAAAACATAAAATTATGTGGAGTAGAAAAATAAAATATAATTAATTTTTTAAATCTACTATAGTCTGTTATGTTTTTTGTATAGTGATAAAGAACCTAAAACTTTGGGATGGTGAAGAAAAATATTGAATATTTCTAGGTAAAATATACCATAAGTCAATTTTAATTTGATGAATACAGACAATATTGAGCTTGATTATTTAATTTCAATTGTTATGCATGTGTATAAATTATGGATCATTCATGAGTAGTCTCTTAACTTAATTTCTCAGAGGTTAAGAAACCAAAATTTTGGTGATGGAGAAGAAGAAAAATATAGAATTTTTTTGCATCTATTATACCATAATACAATGTGATTATGGTGAACAAAAATAAAATTGACCTTAAATATTTAATTTTGGTGATTACCCATTTAGATATAATTTGTTTGTCATTCATTTATAGTCTTTTAACTCTGTGGCTTACTGACGAAGAAACGATAAATTTGGTGATGGAGAAGAATCATATTGAATATATTTACGTCTAGTAAGCCATAATTCAAAGAGAAAATGGTAAATATAAATAAATTCAAGCTTGAATATACATTTTAAATATTACCTATTTTATAACAAAATATGTCATGGATTATAGCCTTTTAACTTTGTTTTTTACACTGGAAAAACATAAAATTATATGGAGTAGAAAAATAAAATATAATTAATTTTTACATCTACTATAGTCTGTTATGTATTTTGCATAGTGATAAAAAACCTAAAACTTTGGGATGGTGAATAAAATATTGAATATTTCTAGATGTAATAAACCATAAGTTAATTTTAATTCGGTGAATACAGACAATATTGACGTTGATTATTTAATTTCAATTGTTATGCATGTGTATAAATTATGGGTCATTCATGAGTAGTTTCTTAACTTAGGTTCTCAGAGGTTAAGAAACAAAAATTTTGGTGATTGAGAAGAAGAAAAATATAGAATTTTTTTACATCTATTATTCCATAATACAATGTGATTATGGTGAACACAAATAAAATTGACCTTAAATATTTAATTTTGGTGATTATCCATTTAGATATAATTTATTTGTCGTTCATTTATAGTCTTTTAACTCTGTGTCTTACTGACGAAGAAACAATAAATTTGGTGAAGGAGAAGAATCATATTTAATATATCTACATCTAATAAACCGTAATTCAATGTGAAAATGGTAAATATAAATAAACTCAAGCTTGAATCTATATTTTAAATATTACCTATTTTATAAAAAAATATGTCATGGATTATAGCCTTTTAACTTTGTTTTTTACATTGGAAAAACATAAAATTATGTGGAGTAGAAAAATAAAATATAATTAATCTTTTAAATCTACTATAGTCTGTTATGTTTTTTGATAGTGATAAAGAACCTAAAACTTTGGGATGGTGAAGAAAAATATTGAATATTTCTAGGTAAAATATACCATAAGTCAATTTTAATTCGATGAATACAGACAATATTGAGCTTGATTATTTAATTTCAATTGTTATGCATGTGTATAAATTATGGATCATTCATGAGTAGTCTCTTAACTTAATTTCTCAGAGGTTAAGAAACCAAAATTTTGGTGATGGAGAAGAAGAAAAATATAGAATTTTTTTACATCTATTATACCATAATACAATGTGATTATGGTGAACAAAAATAAAATTGACCTTAAATATTTAATTTTGGTGATTACCCATTTAGATATAATTTGTTTGTCATTCATTTATAGTCTTTAACTCTGTGGCTTACTGACGAAGAAACGATAAATTTGGTGATGGAGAAGAATCATATTGAATATATTTACGTCTAGTAAGCCATAATTCAAAGAGAAAATGGTAAATATAAATAAATTCAAGCTTGAATATACATTTTAAATATTACCTATTTTATAAAAAAATATGTCATGGATTATAGCCTTTTAACTTTGTTTTTTACACTGGAAAAACAAAAAATTATATGGAGTAGAAAAATAAAATATAATTAATTTTTTACATCTACTATAGTCTGTTATGTATTTTGCATAGTGATAAAAAACCTAAAACTTTGGGATGGTGAATAAAAATTATTGAATATTTCTAGATGTAATAAACCATAAGTTAATTTTAATTCGGTGAATACAGACAATATTGACCTTGATTATTTAATTTCAATTGTTATGCATGTGTATAAATTATGGGTCATTCATGAGTAGTTTCTTAACTTAGGTTCTCAGAGGTTCAGAAACCAAAATATTGGTGATTGAGAAGAAGAAAAATATAGAATTTTTTTACATCTATTATTCCATAATACAATGTAATTATGGTGAACACAAATAAAATTGACCTTAAGTATTTAATTTTGGTGATTAACCATTTAGATATTATTTATTCGTCGTTCATTTATAGTCTTTTGACTCTGTGGCTTACTGACGAAGAAACGATAAATTTGGTGATGGAGAAAACTCATATTGAATATATTTACGTCTAGTAAGCCATGATTCAAAGAGAAAATGGTAAATATAAATAAATTCTAGCTTGAATATATATTTTAAATATTACCTATTTTATAAAAAAATATGTAATGGATTATAGCCTTTTATATTTGTTTTTTACACTGGAAAAACCTAAAATTATGTGGAGTAGAAAAATAAAATATAATTAATTTTTTACATCTACTATAGTCTATTATGTGTTTTGCATAGTGATAAAAAAAACCTAAAACTTTGGGATGGTGAAGAAAAATATTGAATATTTCTATATAAAATATACCATAAGTCAACTTTAATTCGGTGAATACAAACAATATTGAGCTTGATTATTTAATTTCAATTGTTATGCATGTGTATAAATTATGGGTTATTCATGAGTAGTCTCTTAACTTAGTTTCTCAGAGGTTAAGAAACAAAATTTTGGTGATGGAGAAGAAGAAAAATATAGAATTTTTTTACATCTATTATACCATAATACAATGTGATTATGGTGAACACAAATAAAATTGACCCTTAAATATTTAATTTTGGTGATTACCCATTTAGATATAATTTATTTGTCGTTCATTTATAGTCTTTTAACTCTGTGTCTTACTGACGAAGAAACAATAAATTTGGTGAAGGAGAAGAATCATATTTAATATATCTACATCTAATAAACCGTAATTCAATGTGAAAATGGTAAATATAAATAAACTCAAGCTTGAATATATATTTTAAATATTACCTATTTTATAAAAAAATATGTCATGGATTATAGCCTTTTAACTTTGTTTTTTACACTTCAAAAACCTAAAATTATGTGGAGTAGAAAAATAAAACATAATTAATTTTTGACATCTACTATAGTCTATAATGTTTTTGCATAGAGATAAAAACCTAAAACTTTGGGATGGTGAAGAAAAATATTGAATATTTCTAGGTAAAATATACCATAAGTCAATTTTAATTCGATGAATACAGACAATATTGAGCTTGATTATTTAATTTCAATTGTTATGCATGTGTATAAATTATGGATCATTCATGAGTAGTCTCTTAACTTAATTTCTCAGAGGTTAAGAAACCAAAAATTGGTGATGGAGAAGAAGAAAAATATAGAATTTTTTTACATATATTATACCATAATACAATGTGATTATGGTGAACAAAAATAAAATTGACATTAAATATTTAATTTTGGTGATTACCCATTTAGATATAATTTGTTTGTCATTCATTTATAGTCTTTTAACTCTGTGGCTTACTGACGAAGAAACGATAAATTTGGTGATGGAGAAGAATCATATTGAATATATTTACGTCTAGTAAGCCATAATTCAAAGAGAAAATGGTAAATATAAATAAATTCAAGCTTGAATATACATTTTAAATATTACCTATTTTATAAAAAAATATGTCATGGATTATAGCCTTTTAACTTTGTTTTTTACATTGGAAAAAACATAAAATTATGTGGAGTAGAAAAATAAAATATAATTAATTTTTTAAATCTACTATAGTCTGTTATGTTTTTTAAATAGTGATAAAGAACCTAAAACTTAGGATGGTGAAGAAAAATATTGAATATTTTTAGATGTAATAAACCATAAGTTAATTTTAATTCGGTGAATACAGACAATATTGACCTTGATTATTTAATTTCAATTGTTATGCATGTGTATAAATTATGGGTCATTCATGAGTAGTTTCTTAACTTAGGTTCTCAGAGGTTAAGAAACAAAAATTTTGGTGATTGAGAAGAAGAAAAATATTGAATTTTTTTACATCTATTATTCCATAATACAATGTGATTATGGTGAACACAAATAAAATTGACCTTAAGTATTTAATTTTGGTGATTACCCATTTAGATATATTTATTTGTCATTCATTTATAGTCTTTTAACTCTGTGGCTTACTGACGAAGAAACGATAAATTTGGTGATGGAGAAGAATCATATTGAATATATTTACGTCTAGTAAGCCATAATTCAAAGAGAAAATGGTAAATATAAATAAATTCTAGCTTGAATATATATTTTAAATATTACCTATTTTATAAAAAAATATGTCATGGATTATAGCCTTTTATCTTTGTTTTTTACACTTGAAAAACCTAAAATTATGTGGAGTAGAAAAATAAAATATAATTAATTTTTTACATCTACTATAGTCTATTATGTGTTTTGCATAGTGATGAAAAAAAACCTAAAACTTTGGGATGGTGAAGAAAATATTGAATATTTCTATATAAAATATACCATAAGTCAAATTTAATTCGGTGAATACAAACAATATTGAGCTTGATTATTTAATTTCAATGTTATGCATGTGTATAAATTATGGGTCATTCATGAGTAGTCTCTTAACTTAGTTTCTCAGAGGTTAAGAAACCAAAATTTTGGTGATGGAGAAGAAGAAAAATAAGAATTTTTTTACATCTATTATACCATAATACAATGTGATTATGGTGAACACAAATAAAATTGACCTTAAATATTTAATTTTTTTGGTGATTACCCATTTAGATATAATTTATTTGTCGTTCATTTATAGTCTTTTAACTCTGTGTCTTACTGACGAAGAAACAATAAATTTGGTGAAGGAGAAGAATCATATATAAGATATCTACATCTAATAAACCGTAATTCAATGTGAAAATGGTAAATATAAATAAACTCAAGCTTGAATATATATTTTAAATATTACCTATTTTATAAAAAAATATGTCATGGATTATAGCCTTTTAACTTTGTTTTTTACACTTCAAAAACCTAAAATTATGTGGAGTAGAAAAATAAAACATAATTAATTTTTTACATCTACTATAGTCTATAATGTTTTTGCATAGAGATAAATAACCTAAAACTTTGGGATGGTGAAGAAAAATATTGAATATTTCTAGGTAAAATATACCATAAGTCAATTTTAATTCGATGAATACAGACAATATTGAGCTTGATTATTTAATTTCAATTGTTATGCATGTGTATAAATTATGGATCATTAATGAGTAGTCTCTTAACTTAATTTCTCAGAGGTTAAGAAACCAAAATTTTGGTGATGGAGAAGAAGAAAAATATAGAATTTTTTTACATCTATTATACCATAATACAATGTGATTATGGTGAACAAAAATAAAATTGACCTTAAATATTTAATTTTGGTGATTACCCATTTAGATATAATTTGTTTGTCATTCATTTATAGTCTTTTAACTCTGTGGCTTACTGACGAAGAAACGATAAATTTGGTGATGGAGAAGAATCATATTGAATATATTTACGTCTAGTAAGCCATAATTCAAAGAGAAAATGGTAAATATAAATAAATTCAAGCTTGAATATACATTTTAAATATTACCTATTTTATAAAAAAAATATGTCATGGACTATAGCCTTTTATCTTTGTTTTTTACACTGGAAAACATAAAATTATATGGAGTAGAAAAATAAAATATAATTAATTTTTTACATCTACTATAGTCTGTTATGTATTTTGCATAGTGATAAAAAACCTAAAACTTTGGGATGGTGAAGAAAAATATTGAATATTTCTAGATGTAATAAACCATAAGTTAATTTTAACTCGGTGAATACAGACAATATTGACCTTGATTATTTAATTTCAATTGTTATGCATGTGTATAAATTATGGGTCATTCATGAGTAGTTTCTTAACTTAGGTTCTCAGAGGTTCAGAAACCAAAATATTGGTGATGGAGAAGATGAAAAATATAGAATTTTTTTACATCTATTATACCATAATACAATGTGATTATGGTGAACACAAATAAAATTGACCTTAAGTATTTAATTTTGGTGATTAACCATTTAGATATTATTTATTCGTCGTTCATTTATAGTGTTTTGACTCTGTGGCTTACTGGCGAAGAAACGATAAATTTGGTGATGGAGAAAAATCATATTGAATATATTTACGTCTAGTAAGCCATAATTCAAAGAGAAAATGGTAAATATAAATAAAGTCTAGCTTGAATATATATTTTAAATATTACCTATTTTATAAAAAAATATGTCATGGATTATAGCCTTTTATCTTTGTTTTTAACACTGGAAAAACCTAAAATTATGTGGAGTAGAAAAATAAAATATAATTAATTTTTTACATCTACTATAGTCTATTATGTGTTTTGCATAGTGATAAAAAAAAAACCTAAAACTTTGGGATGGTGAAGAAAAATATTGAATATTTCTATATAAAATATACCATAAGTCAACTTTAATTCGGTGAATACAAACAATATTGAGCTTGATTATTTAATTTCAATTGTTATGCATGTGTATAAATTATGGGTTATTCATGAGTAGTCTCTTAACTTAGTTTCTCAGAGGTTAAGAAACCAAAATTTTGGTGATGGAGAAGAAGAAAAATATAGAATTTTTTTACATCTATTATACCATAATACAATGTGATTATGGTGAACACAAATAAAATTGACCTTAAATATTTAATTTTGGTGATTACCCAATTAGATATAATTTATTTGTCGTTCATTTATAGTCTTTTAACTCTGTGTCTTACTGACGAAGAAACAATAAATTTGGTGAAGGAGAAGAATCATATATAAGATATCTACATCTAATAAACCGTAATTCAATGTGAAAATGGTAAATATAAATAAACTCAAGCTTGAATATATATTTTAAATATTACCTATTTTATAAAAAAATATGTCATGGATTATAGCCTTTTAACTTTGTTTTTTACACTTCAAAAACCTAAAATTATGTGGAGTAGAAAAATAAAACATAATTAATTTTTTACATCTACTATAGTCTATAATGTTTTTGCATAGAGATAAAAAACCTAAAACTTTGGGATGGTGAAGAAAAATATTGAATATTTCTAGGTAAAATATACCATAAGTCAATTTTAATTCGATGAATACAGACAATATTGAGCTTGATTATTTAATTTCAATTGTTATGCATGTGTATAAATTATGGGTCATTCATGAGTAGTCTCTTAACTTAGTTTCTCAGAGGTTAAGAAACCAAAATTTTGGTGATTGAGAAGAAGAAAAATATAGAATTTTTTTACATCTATTATACCATAATACAATGTGATTATGGTGAACAAAAATAAAATTGACCTTAAATATTTAATTTTGGTGATTACCCATTTAGATATAATTTGTTTGTCATTCATTTATAGTCTTTTAACTCTGTGGCTTACTGACGAAGAAACGATAAATTTGGTGATGGAGAAGAATCATATTGAATATATTTACGTCTAGTAAGCCATAATTCAAAGAGAAAATGGTAAATATAAATAAATTCAAGCTTGAATATACATTTTAAATATTACCTATTTTATAAAAAAAATATGTCATGGACTATAGCCTTTTATCTTTGTTTTTTACACTGAAAACATAAAATTATATGGAGTAGAAAAATAAAATATAATTAATTTTTTACATCTACTATAGTCTGTTATGTATTTTGCATAGTGATAAAAAACCTAAAACTTTGGGATGGTGAAGAAAAATATTGAATATTTCTAGATGTAATAAACCATAAGTTAATTTTAATTCGGTGAATACAGACAATATTGACCTTGATTATTTAATTTCAATTGTTATGCATGTGTATAAATTATGGGTCATTCATGAGTAGTTTCTTAACTTAGGTTCTCAGAGGTTCAGAAACCAAAATATTGGTGATGGAGAAGATGAAAAATATAGAATTTTTTTACATCTATTATACCATAATACAATGTGATTATGGTGAACACAAATAAAATTGACCTTAAGTATTTAATTTTGGTGATTAACCATTTAGATATTATTTATTCGTCGTTCATTTATAGTCTTTTGACTCTGTGGCTTACTGGCGAAGAAACGATAAATTTGGTGATGGAGAAAAATCATATTGAATATATTTACGTCTAGTAAGCCATAATTCAAAGAGAAAATGGTAAATATAAATAAAGTCTAGCTTGAATATATATTTTAAATATTACCTATTTTATAAAAAAAATATGTCATGGATTATAGCCTTTTATCTTTGTTTTTAACACTGGAAAAACCTAAAATTATGTGGAGTAGAAAATAAAATATAATTAATTTTTTACATCTACTATAGTCTATTATGTGTTTTGCATAGTGATAAAAAAAAAACCTAAAACTTTGGGATGGTGAAGAAAAATATTGAATATTTCTATATAAAATATACCATAAGTTAACTTTAATTCGGTGAATACAAACAATATTGAGCTTGATTATTTAATTTCAATTGTTATGCATGTGTATAAATTATGGGTCATTCATGAGTAGTCTCTTAACTTAGTTCTCAGAGGTTAAGAAACCAAAATTTTGGTGATTGAGAAGAAGAAAAATATAGAATTTTTTTACATCTATTATACCATAATACAATGTGATTATGGTGAACAAAAATAAAATTGACCTTAAATATTTAATTTTGGTGATTACCCATTTAGATATAATTTGTTTGTCATTCATTTATAGTCTTTTAACTCTGTGGCTTACTGACGAAGAAACGATAAATTTGGTGATGGAGAAGAGTCATATTGAATATATTTACGTCTAGTAAGCCATAATTCAAAGAGAAAATGGTAAATATAAATAAATTCAAGCTTGAATATATATTTTCGTTATTACCTATTTTATAAAAAAAATATGTCATGGACTATAGCCTTTTATCTTTGTTTTTTACACTGGAAAACATAAAATTATATGGAGTAGAAAAATAAAATATAATTAATTTTTTACATCTACTATAGTCTGTTATGTATTTTGCATAGTGATAAAAAACCTAAAACTTTGGGATGGTGAAGAAAAATATTGAATATTTCTAGATGTAATAAACCATAAGTTAATTTTAACTCGGTGAATACAGACAATATTGACCTTGATTATTTAATTTCAATTGTTATGCATGTGTATAAATTATGGGTCATTCATGAGTAGTTTCTTAACTTAGGTTCTCAGAGGTTCAGAAACCAAAATATTGGTGATGGAGAAGATGAAAAATATAGAATTTTTTTACATCTATTATACCATAATACAATGTGATTATGGTGAACACAAATAAAATTGACCTTAAGTATTTAATTTTGGTGATTAACCATTTAGATATTATTTATTCGTCGTTCATTTATAGTGTTTTGACTCTGTGGCTTACTGGCGAAGAAACGATAAATTTGGTGATGGAGAAAAATCATATTGAATATATTTACGTCTAGTAAGCCATAATTCAAAGAGAAAATGGTAAATATAAATAAAGTCTAGCTTGAATATATATTTTAAATATTACCTATTTTATAAAAAAATATGTCATGGATTATAGCCTTTTATCTTTGTTTTTAACACTGGAAAAACCTAAAATTATGTGGAGTAGAAAAATAAAATATAATTAATTTTTTACATCTACTATAGTCTATTATGTGTTTTGCATAGTGATAAAAAAAAAACCTAAAACTTTGGGATGGTGAAGAAAAATATTGAATATTTCTATATAAAATATACCATAAGTCAACTT
>CAWUDS030006145.1:0-39900 GCA_963859935.3 Lathyrus sativus | reverse complement strand
ACCATTCTAGAAAGCTAAGACAATGAGTAACAACTATTATGTTGACCAGAAATTCATTTGAAATCTCCTTGAGGGGTAAAAGTTGCTTGGAAGACAAGTAACTTTCACAGACAAAATTTCAGATACCCTAGATGATCTGTAACTTGCAAGGACCATAACTTGAGTTCTATAAATCTCCTTGATGTCTTCCACCACTCAAATTAAAGGTATTGAGATCCTATACAAGTTTCATGTTGTCCAAGGATCCATTTGAAGCTTTCCTTTTGACTTATCTTGCTTGGGAATTTGACCTAAACTAGGGGATTTTACACAGAAACCCTAATTTAGAAACCCCTCTTCTCCTTGATTTCTCTGGAATTCTTCTTGGAACATCACCATATCCTTCTCTACATGTCCAATGATGAACCCCACATCTCTCCAATAGCCCTTAATGCCTTTCAATCAATCGATTGACCTAGAGTTGACCTAGAGTTGACCCAGATGAAACCCTTAGTTGACTGTCTTCAACTGCAACTTTTGTGATCATATCAATGACTTGACTTCTTCTCCAAATGACTTTCTAAGTCTTCCATGATGTCAAGATACTCTCCATGCTCAGCCCACAGCTCACAATTTCTTTGATGATCCTCAGATACCCTCAGATAGGAGATAGATGCACTGCTTGATCCACAGACTTCTTTAGCTTTCCAATTCTTTCTGATGACTTGAATGAGATTGAATTTGAATAATAACCTCTTGATAGGCTCATAGAGATGAGGATAGTACTTGGTCCCTTGTTGGATGACTTGCTATGCTATGCTATGCAGATGATTAGGCTATGTGCATGACTCTATATGCAAATGCTAATGATATTGAAACATAAACCAAATGGATAAGGTTGAGCAAATTTTAGGGTGCAACAGCTGCCCCTATTCAAGCGACTTGGACCCGATTGGGTGAAGAGCGAACAACCTTCAAACATTCGAGGTACGAGACGGTTGAATACTAAGAACCCAGAAATTTGCCAACCGCAGAAATAAACTGCACCACTGCTTGGGGAACGACATCCATCAACTGAATCTGGTTGTTTACAGCAACCCACTGATCTCGTGCTGGGGATTATTTTTATCAGCCTGAAAAATGACTCCATCGTAACAGAGATAGAATCTTGTCCACGTTAAGACTCCACATGCCGTCAACCCGGAAAAATCTCGACAACTTTACTGGGGATGACTCGTTTGCATTTCATCAAAAATAAATCGTCCACGTTAGGAATAAATTCTTCCACGTTAGGAATAACACCGTCCACGTAAGGAATCATCTCTTCTGTATCTGTCCACGTAAGGACTCCAATCTTTCCACGTAAGGAATGAACTCATCTTTCCACGTAAGGAATCACAATCTTTCCACGTAAGGAACCCAACTTGATATGTCCACGTAAGGACTCAATCTTTCCATGTAAGGAATAAACTCATCTTTCCACGTAAGGAATAACTTCTTTTTCCACGTAAGGAATAACTTGATTTGTCCACGTCAGGACTCCCAATCTTTCCACGTAAGGAATACAAACTTTCCACGTAAGGAATCAATCTTTCCACGTAAGGAATCAATCTTTCCACGTAAGGAATACCACTCTTTCTGATTTGTCCACGTAAGGACTCCCATCTTTCCACGTTAGGAATAAACTTCTTTCCATCTTGTGAATAACATATTTCCACGTAAGGACTGCCTCTTTCCACGTAAGGAATACAATCTTTCCACGTAAGGAATACCTCTCTTTCCACGTTAGGAAACCATCTTCTTTCCACGTAAGGAATACAACTTCTGTATTCATCCACGTAAGGACTCTCATCTTTCCACGTAAGGAATAAACTTGTCCACGTCAGGACTCACATTTCGTCTTGATTTGTCCACGTAAGGACTCATGCTGCGTCGACATGAAGGAAGATAAATCTGTCCACGTCAGGACTCACCTCTCGACCTGCTGAAGAAAAACTTGTCCACGTCAGGACTCGTGCGTCTTCGACTTGCTGGGGAAATAAAATTTGTCCACGTCAGGGCACACACTTCGCCAACAACATGAAGAAGGATAAATTTGTCCACATCAGGACTCTCGTATCTTGTCATCACGAAGAACTATAAGCTTGTCCACGTCAGGACGCACATTTCACCATTACGAATAAAGATATCTGTTGGAAATAAATGGTCCACGTCAGGACACCACCACGGAGAGTAACCAATTTTGTCCGCGTCAGGACTTCACATTCAATCAATACCAAGAGATCAAATCTGTCCACGTTAGGACTAGCGCATATCGTCAACCTGAGGAAATCAACCTGTCCACATTAGGACACCCACTTTTCTAGCACGAAGCAAATCCCGTCAATAAAATTGTCCACGTCAGGACTCATTTCTCCATTGATCCCAAACCACAAACTTCTTAGCACTGACGTGACAGCGACTTTGAGGCGAACTCTACTGGGGATATTTGGAAACCAAGCTACCGGACGCCTGTTCTGATAACCGGCGACAGCCTCTGAAATTCTGATTCATGAAACCCTTTGATGACAAATAACTCTGCTTGGGGACAAGGAGAAATTCATCATGATAACTTTGTGGGGAATGATGCCACAACGGACATTATTGTTGAATATCTTACGTCGAGATCTTGAATGTTTGGGAATTCATTTGAGCAAGAGCTTCTTCCACCTGCAAGAGAGCAACACTTGAAACAAACGGCTAGCCGACCTGGTTTATGCTTCAAAATGCGTATGTTTGACACTGACGCAATGCTCCATTCGACATGGAAATGCTACACGTTTTTATTTGGTGGATGCGAGTGTGACACTATATGCTAATGCGAATGCAGACTCAACTGCTGGGATACAGAAAACCGCTTCAGCAAAATAAATGCTGAATACAATGCCGATTCCGCTGGGGATAGCCAGGTGCTACAGAATTATTATAGCAACATAAATGCTGGAAGAGTGAAGTCGGCTCAGCTGGGACATTGGGAACTTAAAACCAAGCACCTCATTGAAGTAAAGCCCTGTTGGGGAATATAACTCTGCTGGAGAATAGCAGATGCACCTGATATGATTGGACTTCTGCTGGAGAGTGAACAGATATCACACGGTATTTTGACAAAATAAATGCCAGGGCGCCCCACCAACTCTGCCGGGGAGAGTCTTAATCTTCGAGTTCCACTGGGAGGAATGAAAATACTTGCTGAAAAGAGAACTCCACTGGGGATGGGACGATTCTCTTGGGAAAATCAACTGACTCCGCTGGGGAGAGTAAATGACCCTGCGGGGAAGGGTAAACTGCCTGAATACAGCTCACAAATATTAATCTTCTGCGGCTAAACCACTCTGCTAGAGATGCACTGCCTGAACACAGTCTGCAATCTTGGAGTCACCAAACTCTGCTAAGGATAAACGACTTTGCTGGAGAATATCCTTTGGAATAAACTACGACTAGCTGGGGGATTTGATCCTTCTTCATTGAGGAACATTACTGTCTTGGGAGCATGACCTGCGTGGGGGTCAAGTCTTTCGTTACTGCAATCTTTTGATCGTCCTCTTCATACGGCTATGAACCCTGCAACAAGACAAACAAGACAAG
Organism: Lathyrus sativus; assembly: GCA_963859935.3. Lineage (NCBI taxonomy): Eukaryota > Viridiplantae > Streptophyta > Magnoliopsida > Fabales > Fabaceae > Lathyrus > Lathyrus sativus. The sequence goes on along the minus strand of CAWUDS030006145.1, from coordinate 36,297 downwards.
ACAAGTCTACGCAACCAAATCTATTCAGGTTAGCGTTGGTGACATTACTTTCAATTAATTCAAAGTTTTAGCAATTTTTGGCAAGGGCCAGTGACGTTATGCACATGCTAGTTTCATTAAACTTAGGCGTTTATCATGCACAAAACAGTAAAGAGACAGCATCAGGTACTGAATAACATTTTTTATTGATTGGGCCCCTGAATGGGCGGAATTTTGTACACGGGATGTAACTCCTGAAAAGAGGAAGCTACGCACAACAAATATACAAGTATGCACAAGAAGCATAAATATGTTGACAAATTAAATTTACACATATGTCGGCAACGGGATGCAGACGAACATCACGAACTGATCCTCCTATGACTCGTCCCGACTTTGATGCTTTCCCGGTATCCACACTTCCGAAGAGATTGTATCCGATAATCGACCTCTCGAGTATATTCTCCCGCACCAAAGCTCAATGCAGTATCAAATTCGGACTGCAGTCATTTTCTCTTCAAATCCCTAACTCTTGCGTGAACCGCCCTTTACGGGTTTTCAGTTCACCGGGATACCCTTTTTGCCGAAGCCGCCCAGTGTAGGTTTTCAACTTCGCGGGTGTACATTTTTATTTCTATCCCTAACTTTTTCCCGAACCTTTCATTCTGTTTTTGGTTCGCCAGGATGCCCCATTTTTGCCTGGACTCTCTTTTTTCTGTCCAGCGGGTCAATTTTAAGCAAAGTATTTTTTAACTGCGTCCGAATTCACAGGCGACGTAAAGTCTTCACCGTCCATGGTGGACAACAACAAAGCTCCTCCTGAAAAGACTTTTCTGACAACGTATGGCCCTTCGTAGTTGGGGGTCCACTTGCCCCTGTGATCTGCCTGCGGCGGGAGAATCCTTTTCAGCACAAGGTCGCCCGTCTGAAAGCTCCGCGGATGTATCTTCTTATCATATGCTTTCTTCATTCGGCTCTGGTACAAACGACCGTATGCTAGAGAAGCTAGCCTCTTCTCATCCATTAGACTCAGTTGGTTCAACCTGTCTTTCACCCATTCTGCCTCATCTAGTTGGACATCTCGCAATACCCTCAGAGAAGGGATCTCAACTTCCAGTGGTAGCACTGCTTCCATTCCATATACTAACGAGAACGGGGTTGCCCCGGTTGATGTGCGTACCGTCGTACGATAACCGTGCAAAGCGAAGGGTAGCATCTCATGCCAATCCTTATAGGTCACCACCATCTTTTGAACGATCTTCTTTATATTCTTATTGGCCGCTTCAACAGCGCCATTCATCTTGGGTCGGTAAGGCGAGGAGTTGTGATGTTCGATCTTGAAATTCTGATAGAGCTCCTTCATCATTTTGTTGTTCAAGTTTGAACCGTTGTCAGTGATTATCCATTCGGGGATCCCGTATCTTCAAATGATATCTCTCTTGATGAACCTGGCCACTACCTGCTTAGTCACATTTGCATAAGACGCCGCTTCCACCCAACTTGGTGAAATAATCGATTGCTACTAGAATGAACCGGTGCCCATTAGAATCCGTCGGCTCGATCTTTCCAATCATATCGATTCCCACATCGAGAATGGCCATGGCGATGACATCATATTCAGAGGACTCAGAGGCACATGGATCTTATCAGCATAGATTTGGCACTTGTGGCACTTCCTCGCGAACTTGAAACAATCAGTCTCCATAGTCAGCCAAAAATAACCTGCCCGCAGCAGCTTCCTCGTCATAGCATGCCCACCAGCATGCGTACCGAAGGTACCTTCATGTATTTCCTCCATGAGCAGCTTTGTCTCTTTTTCGTCTACGCAACACAGCAGCACCAAATCATGGTTTCTTTTGTATAAGACACCATCCGGATTCAAATAGAAGTTACCCGCCAATCTCCTGAGAGTCTTCTGATCTTGACTGGATGCCCCAGCCGGATACTCTTTATTCTTCAGGAAATTAAGGATATCGAAATACCATGGTTTATCATCGGATGCTTCGTCAATAGCAAACACGAAGGCAGGTCTGTCAAGCCGAGAGATAATAATTCTAGGAGCCTCGTTCCAGAAGTTAACTTTGTACATGGAAGAGAAAGTGGCCAGGGCGTCAGCCATCTGATTTTCTGCTCGCGGTACATGATGCAACTCGACCTTGTCAAAGAAAGGCAACAATCTCCTTGCGTAGTTCATGTACGGTATTAAATTGGACTGACGTGTCTCCCATTCCCCTTTGATTTGATTCACCACCAGAGCTGAGTCTCTGTATACGTCCAGATTTTTGATTCGCAAATCAATGGCTTCTTTAAGCCCCATGATACAAGCTTCGTATTCGGCTTCATTATTGGTAACTGCAAAGGTCAATCGAGCAGTAAACGGGATGTGCGACCCGTGTGGAGTAGTGATGATTTCCCCTATTCCGCTACCGTAAGCATTCACAGCTCCGTCAAAGATCATCTTCCATTTGGAACCCAATTCTGGTCCCTCGTCTGGCAACGGCTCTTCGCAATCTTTCATCTTTAGGTACATGATATCCTCGTCAGGAAAATCAAACCTCATCGATTGGTAATCCTCAATAGGCTGCTCTGCTAAGTACTCAGAAAGTACACTCCCCTTTATAGCCTTTTGCGAGACATACTGGATGTCATACTCAGTCAAGACCATCTGCCAACGGGCAATTCTCCCTGATAATGCCTGCTTTTCGAATACATATTTGATAGGATCCATCTTCGAGATGAGCATGGTTGTATGATTCAGCATGTATTGCCTCAAACGCTTGGCGGCCCAGGCTAGCGCGCAACAAGTCTTCTCAAGCATTGAATATCGAGATTCACATTCAGTAAATTTCTTACTCAAGTAATAGATCGCATGCTCTTTTCTTCCAGTCTCGTCGTGTTGACCGAGAACACAACCCATGCTTCCCTCAAGAACTGTCAAATACATAATCAAGGGTCTCCCTGCCACTGGGGTATCAAAATAGGAGGCTCCTGCAAATACTGCTTTATTTTATCGAACGCCTTTTGACAATTTTCGTTCCACGTTACCGCTTGATCTTTCTTCAACAGCTTGAATAATGGTTCACACGTAGCCGTTAGGTGAGATATGAACCGAGCGATGTAGTTCAACCTCCTTAAAAACCCGCGCACCTCTTTCTCTGTTTTAGGTGTCGGCATTTCTTGTATTGCTTTTATTTTTGCAGGATCAACCTCTATTCCTCTTTCGCTTACGATAAACCCCAGCAGTTTACCCGATCTCACCCCGAAGGTGCACTTGTTAGGGTTCAGTCTCAGCCTGAACTTCCTAAGCCTTTTGAATAACTTCAGCAAATTCACCAAATGCTCTTCCTCCGTCTGGGATTTGGCAATCATATCGTCAACATAAACTTCGATCTCTTTATGCATCATATCATGGAAAAGAGTCGTCATTGCACGCTGATACGTTGCCCCAGCATTCTTCAATCCGAAGGGCATCACTTTATAACAAAATGTTCCCCAAGGCGTTATGAAAGTAGTCTTCTCCATGTCCTCTGGTGCCATTTTAATCTGATTATAGCCTGAGAAGCCATCCATGAAGGAGAATACGGAGTATTGAGCAGTATTATCAACTAGCACATCGATATGAGGAAGCGGAAAATCGTCTTTTGGGCTCGCTTTGTTCAAGTCACGGTAATCTACGCACATTCTCACTTTACCGTCTTTCTTGGGCACTGGTACAATGTTAGCGACCCATGAGGGATATTTTGTCACAGCTAGGAAACCAGCATCCCACTGTTTTTGAACCTCTTCCTTAATCTTCACTGCCATAACGGGTCTAGTTCTGCGAAGCTTTTGCTTGACCGGCGGACATTCTTCTTTCAACGGCAGACGGTGCACAACCATATCTGTATCGAGCCCTGGCATGTCTTCATACGACCAAGCGAACACATCACTATACTCTCTGAGCATTTCAACCAGTCTTCGCTTGATGTCGCTCTGCAGCGCGGCTCCTATACGAATGTTCTTTTCAACCCCTTCTGACCCCAAGTTAATAATCTCGATGACCTCTTCGTGAGGCAGAATGACACGCTCCTCTTGCTTCACCAACCAAGACAATTCTTCAGGAACGTCACCATCTTCAACAATCTCTTCTTCGGCCTGAAATATCGGGTGTTCAAAGTCGGGACGAGTCATAGGTGGTTCAAGGATGTCATCTGAAAATGTTTATCCTGCAAAAGGAATGGTTAAATGCTTCAAAATGCGTATAAAGCGAATAACCACGTTGCCATTTTATTGAAAAATACAAAACAGGAAAAACAGAGATCGAAATATTTGCACATGAAAAAACGCCATTTATTTAATGATAAATACGCAATGTTCATAACAGCATAGCCCTAAGAAAATCATGATGCCTCGGGCAAGACACCAGATTGTTCAACAATTAATAAAACAAAGCATTATTGTTTAAGAGTCACAGGAACAAGCTCCTGAATAGACCAGTTGCACAATCCCTGTCCTGGCACGCTCGGCTGAATCCAGGCGTCCATATCGCAGTCGCTGTCTCCTTCGTCAGACTCTGAAGCGGCGTTGATGGTCTCATGACATACTCCATTGGCAGTGATGGTTATTGGTCCTCTGAAACGGGGTGCCCCCCCAACAGGTGTTGACGACGACGGTTGATATCCCAACCCGAATCGGTCCATCTTCACAGGAATATCCAGCACTTTGCCCCAGCCCTTGGTCTCACCAGCCTCTACCAGAGCTTGAGCTTCCTTATACGACGAGACGGCTACCTCTGACACTTTGCTCGGCCCAGGACCTTTGTCCTTGATGCGCAACCCTTCAAATGCCTGACAAGGCGTTTCGTGAATCTCTCCATCGACCTCCACATATTTAAATGATGACAGATGGCTGACCAGGATGTCTTCTTCTCCGCAGACTGTGACCACGCTATCTCCGACCATATATTTCAACTTTTGATGCAAAGTAGACGTGACTGCCCCAACCCCATGGATCCAGGGTCGTCCAAGAAGGCAGCTGTATGCAGGCTGGATGTCCATGATATAAAATTCAGTCGCGAAAACCTCCGGCCCCACCTGTAGCGGCAATGTTATCGATCCAAAAACTGTTCTTCGCGTGCCATCAAACGCCCTAACCACCAAGTCACTGGGCGTGCACAGGATTCCCCTGACATCTAGCTTCATCATCGCTTTCTTGGGCAGCATGTTCAACGATGATCCGGTGTCGACCAATACATGAGACATGACTGATCCTCTACACTCCACAGAGACGTGCAGCGCCATATTATGCTCCCTCCCCTTCGGGGTCAAATCGAAGTCGGTAAAGCCCAAGCTATGGCCTGCATTCACATGTGCCAACACTCCTTCCAGCTGATTCACGGAAACGTCTTGGGGTACGAAGGAAGTATCCAGGACTTTCAACAAATCATTTCTGTGAGCTTCAGAACACAATAGCAGCGACAGTATAGAAATCTTGGACGGCGTTTGCTGCAGATGCTCTACAATCTTATAATCACTTTTCCGAATCAAGCGCATGAACTCCTCCACATCTTTCGATGCCGCTTCTTTGTCGCTTGCTTGCACAGGGACATTCTCAACCATCTTTCCCTTTCCCTTCGCCAGTCTTTCAGCCTCTACCTCAGGCGATATGAAGATTCTTCCACTCCTTGTCATACCTCCGGTACCAACAACATTATCTACAGTCTCAGCTGGCTGCTTGTTAACATCAATTTTCACTCCGTCACAATACACTTCCAAACCATATGACCATGGGACTGCCTTTGTGCTCTCGTACGGGATTGGTCCGGCCTTAGTGATAGTGATCTGTGGTCGCTGGACCGGTGCTGTTATAGTGATTGTCTTTCGAGGAATCGTCACAGTGGCCACATCACTTTGCTTGTCTGCTAATGCCCCTGCAGGTTCTTCAGTTGCTGCTCGGTCAAACTGCAATGTGCCGCCATCTATTAAAGCCTGAATGCCTTTCTTTAAGTCGTCACACCCCCCGGCTAAGGTCCAGCATTCTAAGCAGTACTCGTCGCACCCTGGGTACACACCACCTTGCAATAATCTGCTTTTTATTTCACACAACGGCGTCTTTAGATCATCCACATTCATAATCAAATTCAAACCCTCCTCAGTTAGAATGGCGTTTGCCCCATGGTTGGGCATGGGCTTCTGCACTATATTCGGACCCGCCGTTCCAAAATTGATAGCCTTACTATCCAATAGATCCTGCAAAACATGCTTGAACGCATGGCAACCCTCTACATCGTGGCCCGGAGCCCCAGAGTGGAATTCGCAGTGCCTGCTTGCATCATAACCATACGGAGGAGTGCCTGTTATCGGTGCCAGAGTTCTCTTCTCTACCAAGTTCAGACCCAATAGTGTTTGCAACAGATCTGCATACGTTGAAGGAGGCTTTTCAAACACTCTCCTTGGTTTACCCCCCTAGAATCTGCGCTGGGCAGGCTGTGCCCCCTGTTGTGGCTGCTGCTGCTGTTGCTGTTGGAATGGTTGTTGCTGAAATGGAATAGTAACACTCGCCACCTGCTGCGGCTGATTATACTGGTTTCGACCTCTGCCCCGGCCTCTGCCTCGGCCCCCAAACACTGCGCTTGCATTGCCCTGCCGGCGCCCACCAAAAGCCTTTCTGTTACTGCCAGATGCAGTAGATTCCTCAGCTTGGAATCTTCCTTGTTTAATGTTGCTTTCAATCTTTTCTCCCATCAGAATTAAGTCTGAGAAACTGGCCAAAGATGTGTGAAACAACTTGTCATAAAACATACCGGTGAATGTTCCTATGAACATGTCATTCATTTCCTTGTCTTCTAAAGGAGGACGAACCCTAGCAGCCATGTCGCGCCATCTTTGCGCGTACTCTTTAAAGCTCTCACCCTTCTTCTGGGATAACCCCTGCAATTGGACCCGATTGGGGCGCCAAGTCGCTGTTATACTTATAGTGAGCTACAAATGCCTCTTCCAGCTGCTTCCATGTCTTAATATGAGTTGGTTCCAACCCATATACCACTCGAGGGAAGGACCTGACAAGCTATCTTGAAAAAAATGCATTAGCATCCTCTCATCAGTAGAATACGCAGACATCCTTCTATAATATGACCGCACGTGCACTTTTGGACAGGTGTCCCCTTTATACTTATCAAATGTAGGAGCTTTGAATTTGATTGGCACCCTCAAGCCCGGTACCAGACCCATTGTTGACATGTCCAAGCCGACAGCACTTTGATTTACGACCCCCCTCATCTGCTCTTCTAGCATTCTGATCCTCTGGGAGTCATCCATCGGCCCTTCGAAACCTCCGCCGGAGAAGGCGTCCTCCTGCTGATCCTCTTGCCAGTTACCATTCCCAGCTCCATACCCATCGTATCCATTGTTACGGCCAGCTCTAATCTGATTCATTATCGGGCCTCGCCCTCTGTTGCCGTACCCCGGAGCAACTCCAGCTGGTCCAAAGGCCATTAACCCAGCGCCGTTTCCATTTCTGAAACCTCCATAACCCTGATTGGTCATACCATATCTGTCCTGCCCAAAGCCTTGAGCATTGAAACCATATTTCCCAGCATTATCGAATCCCTGGTCATTGAACCCGAATCCAGCATTACCGAAGTCGTTGCCTCCCATATTATCACCCAAGTTAACATCTCCAAGCCCAACGTTATGGACAGCAGTCTCGTTCCCAATTCCAACGTTACCGTTCCCAGCAGCAGTACCGTTGTTGACATTGACAGCAGGTATATTGACTACAGGTGGAGCCACTGGTGTGGGAGTCCCATCCCCATGAACAGTGTCGACTCGCACAGACTGATGATCCTCATTCCCATGCACGACATTCCTTGCCAACAGAGGCTGCACCATAGCTTGCAAATTCTCCTGACCTTTTGCAATAGTCTCCATTGTCTGCATAAAGAGCGCTAGCTTCTCGCGCATATCTTGCATCTCGTTCTGCATTTGATCCATGATTCTTCGGCAGTTGGTGCGAGTGGAATATCGGTGTGGGCGCTGATCTGCAATCCTGAAAATACCTGGTATAGTGCAAAGAATAAGATACCACTCAGTAATCACCGGTAATGCAACATGAATATGAATGCAATGCAATGTGTCTGTGCATTAGGGAATGGCATTCCCCGATTCTAGTGCGAATGTGCCAGTGCAGTGACAGTGCTAGCAATATGAAGATCGGAGCTGAATCATAGAAAGCCTCATATATTGCAGAGAAACCCAGTAAGCCAAGAATACAATATCACCGAGTATAATAAGAAGGCATGACCTCAACCAACAATCCTGGTGATGGTCAGCACTATGCAAATAAAGCATCAATACATGAAATGGTCAAATACACTCATAAGCCTGATACTCTTCTATTAACTTCTTGGTCTCTGGATGGCTTGGCCGGGTAAGCAGACCCTCGACAAGCTGGTTTCTTCTCTTGAGAACACGTCGCACTTCACCAGCGGTTTCCTCCCATGCCCCTTCTCTGAAGCGATCCTCTAGCTTCCGCTTCTGAGACACAGCTTCATTCCTGCCTTCGATGGCCATGTTCAATGCATTCTGGAGACTATACCGGGTCATCACTTCTTCATACTTCTTAATGCTAGCCTTCAACTGCTCTTCGAGGTCATAAATTTGCTGCTTCAACTTATCTTCCCTTTTCTTGTTGTTGGTCAGCGTAGCATTCCATGTCTTATTACAAGAAGAGGTTTCTCGGTGAGCGGCGTCGAGTGCTTTCTTTTTGGACTCCAACATGTCATGGGAGCTTCGGAACTCTTGCCCCAGACGTTCGCGCTTCTTTTTCTCCTCAGTCAACTCAGCCCTTAGCCTGTTTACTAGTTCGATCTGCTGTTGGAAAGCATGCACAGCCTTGTTTTTCTCACTGCGTATCTGAGCTAGCTCTTGCTCTAACCCTTCATTGATCTTCATTAAGGCTTCTTTTTCTTTCACAACTTGCTCGTAGGCCTCCGTAGTAACAGTGGTTGGTTCTTCCACTGGAATATGAACAGGGACTGGTGCAGCTGGAAATGGCATTAGCAACTGCCTTGCTCTCTCCTGGATCCAAACTCTGTAGGGTGCATAAGTCTGACAATCATTCTTCCCTAACAGCGGCTTCCCTCTTCTGTTAATACGCGTCCAGGCATGCTGCAGCTTGGCTAATAACTCTCCCTTCAAATCACCGGTGAAGTACAGAGATTCCTGTACTTCTTCCTCCTTTGGTGGGTTCTTCAAAGCGTATCCAAACTGGCGAATGAACAGAGAAGGGTTGTAATTGATACACCTTTTTCTTCCTATCAACGGAACATTAGGATACCCAGAACAACTGAAAATAAGCTCAGACCTCAGCAAGTCTCGATCAAACCACTCAATGTCTTCAGAAGATAGCCTCATCATACGCTCTGGCCAGTCAGATGTAGTTGCACTATCCACAAAAGGTCCCTTCAAGGGAAGATGGCTCTTAAACCACATGTACAGCAAAGGAACACAACAAGAGACATTCTTGCCTCTCCTGTTCTCATTTCTGTAGTGCATCGAATGATAGAAGTGCCCGATCAGTGTAGGCACCGGGTTGCCAGCAGCAAACAGATGAAATGCATCCATGTCCACGAAGTTGGGAAACAGCACTATCCCATAAATGCATAGAGCCAAAATAGCGTTAAAGACCACCCAACACCCATTCTTGGCGTACTCTTGAGCCTTACCAACCAGAAACTGGAGAGAGAAACCCGGAACCCCTCGCCAAGAGGTCATCAGCAGCTCAGAAGCATTCATGTGCAAGGCCTTAGCTAAATCCTCCAACTTGGGCTCAGCGGCAGAGTGAATAAAAGGAACTGCATTCTGTACCGGCAACTCAGTAAACTCTACATACTCCTCCATGGTAGGCCCCAAGATAAAATCAGCAAACGTGAAACATCTCAAAGCAGGGTCGTAGAATTGCATTAAGGTGTACAGCCCATTCAATTCATCATTAGTGGATTTGCGAACCAAACCCAACAACCGTCCGTAACTCTGCCTGAAGCTTCTACGGACATCCTCATCTGCCAGAGAAATCAGACCCAGGAGTGGAGTAATATCAGGAATAGGTAGCTTGTACACAACTGTCATCCTCAAACCAGCCATGATCAATACTCAGAAGTCCAGACACTAGAACCAGGGGATATGCAAATGCACCTGCAGCACAGACACACATTAATGGGATGCAATGATAATGATTATGCAAATAATGCAATGCAAGCAACATGCAACAGGGACCAAGTGTTATAGCTGAGAAGCCTGAACCATATCAACAAGTCTCAGATAGACCCTCTAGAATTCCTCAAACCCTGGTCTCAGATAGACCCAACATGAATCTCTAACACTGGTCTCTGATAGACCTCATAACATAACTCCAACTGGTCTCTGACAGACCTCAAACCATAACTCTGACTGGTCTCTGATAGACCTCTTCACTGTCCATAAATACCCAGGATCTCAGATCAAGAAATAACCGGTATCTGAAGGTCTAGTTACCTGCATAACCCCAAACCCTCTCACAGGTAGGTGTCCTAGTAACTGACAAAGGTATGGCATCCTATGCGGTCGTTGGCGTCACAGACTTTCAGGAATGATGATACGATTCCCAGAAGGAGTGGCATCATCAAATCCTGAAGAGGCCTCACTTAGCCAACTTCCAAATGATCGGTTCCCAGAGTCGACAATCCAACTAACTAGCAACCCGAGCCACCCAAAGGGCATGACAGGAGGCCAACCAGAAGAACCTCGTCTGAGTGTAGATTTCGCGGGACACTAGGACATGCAAAGCACGTGCACGCCCACTAATCTCTACTCTAAGTCTAGGTGCACTCAAGCCCAGGTCCGACTTATCTCTCAATCATGGAACACCCGTCACACCCCACAATACAGCAATAATAATAATAATAATGCTGAAATGTAAATACAGAAATGTAAATCCATACAAAATCCTCGACGGGAAAACAGGCGCTAGGATTGACTCGCTTAAGGGACGTTGGATCCCAAATGCATAAGGAACTATCGCAGTCCTTAGCAGCCAGGGGACGTTGGGTCCCCAGCAGAGTCGCCAGTTGTCGCTACTGCGAAAATCGGCGCCGGCTGAACAGAAGAGTTGCCACCGTGCGTTATTTATCCCACAGGAGGGAAAGGAAACGCTCAGAGTAAACCTACCGCAAAGACGGGAAAAGGTATGGTCATCGCAACCAAAACCTGGATTCGGGAGTCGGTTACGCAAGGGGAAGGTATTAGCACCCCTCACGTCCGTCGTAATCGACGGGATCCACGCTTGTTTTCGGGTATGAATTGTTATTCTATCTACTCTACAGGTCAAGGGTTAAAAGAAAATAAAATGACTCGGCAAAGTATCGCACTTTATGCCTACGTATTCCCGTCTGGAACAAGAAATCAGAGTCAACGTAGTTCGCCTACCTACGGGAAAGGAGGGAAGGTTGCTCGCTAGGATATCGCATCCTATGCCTACGTACTTTCATACGACATGAAAGATCAGAGCAAACGTAGTTCGGGCCACGTACGACACAAGTCTGTCTTGATTGTTTTTATTCCTTCTGAAAAAGGGTTTTCCTGATTACCAGTCCAAGCGGACAAAAATTGACGTTTTGATGAGTTCACATTCTTTTACGGAAGAAGTGTCTTTTATTGTGTTTGGAAATATTATTGTGTTTTTCTGTTTGTTTTGAGAAAGAAGAGACAGAACTCTAACCTACGGTTGCGAAGGGAATCAAACTAACCTAATGTTATCATGCATGGGTTAAGACCTAATGTCTATCATGCTCCTCTCTTGCGCAGAGAGAAACAGAGATCCTAAGGGATAAACGGAAACAGAAACAATAACAGATATACCATAAAGCAGTAAAATGCATGGATGCAGCAATACAAGCGAGGCAAGGGAGTCCCACTCAACCTCGAACCTAGAAAACAATAGGCAAAAGTGAACAGAATTCACTTTCAACCTAACAGGTTAAACAGCAAACAATACAGTCAGGGAAAACCAAACAATACATCAAAAACAGCAAAAATAAACAGCCACAGCAGCTCTGCATCAACATCTGCCTTCAAGTCATCATCAAACAGCTACAAGCTTCAAGCAAGCCTCAATCTCCATTTCCACAGCCTTCAAGCAAGGTCTTTGTCATCAATCTCCCATCTGCAATGGCTTTTCTCCAAGCCTCAATCTCCAAGCTGAGGAAGCAATCACAAGAGTGAACTGGGTGTTAAGCAATTAATTGACCACCAAGGGTGGCAAACAGACTGCTAACAACACATAGAATATCTCTCTCAAGAGTTCTATCTCTTAGACACTATCACCAAGCCTTCCAAAGGAAGGGGGTGAGTGTCTTAGAGAGACTCTGCATCACAGAGAGGGATGGAGGCAATCAAGACCTTCCATGTTTTGAGAATCAAGTGTTCTACTCTAGAGCTCTGCCTAGCTCCTAAACCCTATGCTCCTCAACAGCTGCCAGCAAAGGATGCTCCTCATCAACTCTGGAAGTTGGTCTTCAATCTCTGATCTTCAAATGGGCTTCATCTTCTCAGGTCTTCAGCTCTCCCAATCCCCAAGCAAACCCAATACCCCACACAGACAAATGAAAATAACCCTAGAGAGGGCACACCACACAGTCAAACAGATATAAGCAGTATACTAATAGAAGTAGGGGAATCCTAATATTTTCTAATGGATCTATTAGCTACCCATAATCCCTATAGTCCCATACCCCAAAGATTCAATCTACAACTCATGAAAGAAATGATTTAATTCTCCTATGTTATCTCCTAAACCCTAGTTTTGATCATGCTAATCACACCTAAACAAATCACCTAAAATTAAGTCCTAAAAATATGAACTAAATTTTATATACAAGATAAAGGTCTAAGCTAATCAACCTAAAAAGAATGGATCAAAAATGTTAAAGCATCTAATCAAACCAAAATTAACAAATTCATGCACTAAACTAAACATCATTTAATCCTATTTAAAAGAAAAATATGCCAAAAATATGAAAATAAAATGAAATATTAATTTTTTTGTGTGATATTTTTCTTAACAAAATTATGAATAATATGCAAAAACAACCAATTAAAAATAAGCATTTTCCAATTTTTTATGATTTTTCAAAGAAATTAAAAAAATGAAAGAAATAAAATGAGGAATTAATTGAGAATGGGGTGCAACAAGTGATTAAATGCAGTTGAAATGAAAGGATGGGCCCAGACTGGGGGGCGCGCATAACAAGCGCGTCTGGGCCCAATGCACACAGAAATCACAACAAAAAATAAAAATAAAAAAAAAACTGGAAACAGTGCAAATAGCGAAAAACTTAGTTCATTTTAGTTTGGGCCTTGGTTGGGAGGGTGTGAAAAGCAAGGGAATACGAAGCCCATTCAGAATGAATAAATGAAACGGTGCGTAGCACCCTTTGAATTTCCCTCCGTTTAAATTTGAATTCTGGCCTTACGATCAGGTCTTGAGTCAATGAGAAAGACCTCATCCAACGGATATCATGCGTCTTCTCCAAATGGTTAGGGTTTCTGCCATGGAAGCTCCATGCACGAGCTTGCAAACCAGATCTTCCACCTCCTCTTACGCCCTCAATTCTCCATGAAAGCTCAAGATGTAAAGAGCAAAGATGCTCTAATTTCTTCCCTCTACACAACCATGCCATTATCTCCTTCTAAAACTCACTCAAGAAACAAACCCGATAGGTGTAACAGCTCGGTTCCACCACTTTGCACTGTCATCAACCACTTCAATTCTTTCCAAATCTTATCCTAACCTAATCTACACTTTATGCTGATTATTCTAAACTAATTAATGAGGATTATCGTGCCATATTCCATGAGTTATAAGCCTTAACAGCTTTGGTACACCATGATCAACCTTCATGAAACTTCTTCAAACTCACCAAAATCAATCACCTAACTATGCCTAACCATTCTAACCTAATGATTCACTATGATTCTACCTAATTCATTCAATTCGAAGAGGAAACTTACCTAGTGCAAATGATGAAAACAGCTATGGAAATCCTTGGATCTGAGGCTTTCAATGCTCTGAACTTGATCCACACACTCAATTCTTTGTTCTGTATGCAAAGATTCTTGCCCCAATGCCTTGAAACTTTGTAACCACTTCTTCTTGCACCTTGAATGATGAAGATGGATGGCACGTTTCTTGCTCAATTCAACCAAATCTTTGATGGAATTCTGATCTATGAAGGATGTTGATGATGATCCAATCAAGAAATGTGGAAATTGATGGAGGTTTTATGGAGTTTGAGATGATTTTGCAAATTGGAAGAATGATGTATAACTTGTGTTTTGATCACAATGATTCACCAACCATGGCATGGAGTTACTTCATTCAATATATAGATGAGAATAGAAAGCCCTAGAAGCTTGGAGAAACTTCCCATGCACACTTTCCCTTGGATTTGGATTATGTAACTTCTTTTGTAAGTAACCATGCATAACTTCTAAATCTTGAACCAAACTCAAAATTATACTTTTGCCAATGTTCTTAAAACATTTTTTCCAATCAAAATGACCTATAATTTCACCCCATTTGGCCAAATTATGAAAAATCTCAAATTTAGGTCATTTTTTATTCATTAAATTCACCAATTTTGAAACCTTGAGCTATGAGCCTTTCCAATCTTTCATGGTCACTTTTCTAGACTCAAAATGTCATTTGGAGCAAGTTTGATGTTGTGAAGGTTTTCATTTGAAGCTTCCTTGTATGAGTTTTGGGCATAGGCTTGAAATGACCTGTAATTCTCAAATGACCAAAATACCCTTTGCTTGCCAAGACCATAAGTAGAGTTCCACAAATCATATGAAGGCATACCATACCATTCTAGAAATCTAAGACAATGAGGAACAACTCTTATGTTGACCAGAAATTCATTTGAAATCTCCTTGAGGGGTAAAAGTTGCTTGGAAGACAAGTAACTTTCACAGACAAAATTTCAGATACCCTAGATGACCTGTAACTTGCAAGGACCATAACTTGAGTTCTATAAATCTCCTTGATGTCTTCCACCACTCAAATTAAAGGTCTTGAGATCCTCTACAAGTTTAATGTTGGCCAAGGATCCATTTGAAGCTTGCATTTTGACTTATCTTGCTTGGAAATTTGACCTAAACTAGGGGATTTTACACAGAAACCCTAATTTAGAAACCCTTCTTCTCCTTGATTTCTCTGGAATTATTCTTGCCACATCACCATATCCTTCTCTACATGTCCAATGATGAACCCCACATCTCTCCAATAGCCCTTAATGCCTTTCAATCAATCAATTGACCTAGAGTTGACCTAGAGTTGACCCAGATGAAACCCTTAGTTGACTGTCTTCAACTGCAACTCTTGTGATCATATCAATGACTTGACTTATTCTCCAAATGACTTTCTAAGTCTTCCATGATGTCTAGATACTCTCCATGCTCAGCCCACAGCTCACAATTTCTTTGATGATCCTCAGATACCCTCAGATAGGAGATAGATGCACTGCTTGATCCACAGACTTCTTTAGCTTTCCAATTCTTTCTGATGACTTGAATGAGATTGAATTTGAATAATAACCTCTTGATAGGCTCATAGAGATGAGGATAGTACTTGGTCCCTTGTTGGATGACTTGCTATGCTATGCTATGCAGATGATTAGGCTATGTGCATGACTCTATATGCAAATGCTAATGATATTGAAACATAAACCAAATGGATAAGGTTGAGAAAATTTTAGGGTGCAACAATCAGATCAAGCCACCTCACACTTCCCTTCTCCCTCTCTCTGCCACGCCTCTCACCACGTGGCGCACATGCACCAGCCTTCTCCACTAACCTCGCCACTTGTCCATCCCTGAGTCTCGCCGGTTGCATGACCGGCGGCCATGCAACCACCGTAACTCCCAATCTCCGACCACCCTAACAACCATCTCCGACCACCGTACCAGCCTGCCGGAATCCTTTATCACCACCGGAAAACCCAATTTTTCCAGAAATCTTCATCTTCTCCATGTCTTCTTCATCTGAAACTCATCATCAACTTCATCAACCCTTCAACAACCATCATCATCAAACAGCCTCAAGGAAATCTCTAACAAACTCTCAAGAACGTTTATGTGTAGTTTCATCCATTGTTCATCGTTTTACTGGAGATCTTCAACACATTCAAATGTTCATCCAAAGTCTTCAAGAACTCAGAAAAAGCCTCAAGCACTTTCCAGAATCAAGATACTCCTCAGTGATCTTCATTCAAGATTCCTCCAAAAGACCTCCATGTAATTCATCGAGTATTGTTCCTGAGTTTGTTTAAACCTTCAAAAAATCCACACCTTGCATGTTCTTCAAGAACACCGTGTTCATCCAGATCTAAACGGTTCGTAAACATTTCACCGAGAACATCTAGAAGCTTCAACGGACGGCAACTTGGTTCATCCTCGATAATAGATCTCCAAATCAATAACCACTGCCAGAGTTTCATTCACGTTTGATCTTCATCATTCACCATCCAAATTCGTCGCGAACAGTCATCATCGTCTGGAGCTGCGTTCATCATCATTCATAGGTCCAATACCTTCCAAGAGTTCTCTAAGTCTTCGTCGAACGAGCGTCTGCCTTCAAGACTCTCAAAGACCACTCGTGTATTTTCTTGGTCGCGAGGGTTATTTTTTTGTTCTTTCTTTTTGTTTGGAGGCTTGCAAGACGAGGTGGAAAGGAAACGTTTGAGAGAATAGAGAGGTTTGGGAGGCTGAGAAAGGTTAGGGGAGAAGTTGCGTGAATGGAGATTGACGGAGTCAGAGAACGGTGATGGAGGGAGGATGTTGGTGACGACGCAGTGGAAGGGAGAAAGGGAGAGTCTCTCTAGGGTTTCAGAAAGGAGAATGAGAGTGAAAGGGAGAGAATGGGGAGATGGGACCGGGTTTGGGCTTGGGGCCACGAGGCCCAGTGTTTTTTTTCTTACACCTATCCCTTTGTTTTTTTTGCTGAAGAACTTTGGGCTTGAGCCCAACGAGATTGCACACTGTAACCCGGTGAACTGACTTTAAACAATGTTGCGGATAGCAAGAGTCGCCACCGACTTTTATTTTATCCATAAGGAAAGGTTATAAAAGAACAGGAAAGACCTTAGAGAATATTTTGGGTCCGGGGGTAGGTTATGAAAAGGGAAGGTATTAGCATCCTTTTCATCCATGGTTACCCATGGGCTCTTAGGTACTTAAGCTCACTTTTGAATTGTTTTGAAATTGTAGTGTGTGAATAGAAAATTTTCAGAATAGTTAATAAATAATCCATGTAAGGATGTGTTAAGAACTTGTTTGAAAACTTGTTGAAAATTTGTTTAAGTGCGAAACAGTTTTGAAGTGAGCAAGCACCTAGGAGTAACCTACCCTAATGTTTAAAGGTCTTTCTTATTCTTCATTCTTTCCTTTAGTAAGACTATCCCTACTATAATGGAGTAGGTAGTCCTTACTTTGGATGTTAAGGGATATGTGAGGGACAATTTGACTTTGAAGGCCATTGTGGGATGTAATAAGCACATATAAGGGACCATCATCATTTTTCGAAAGGGACTCGATTCGTAAAGGCAACCATAAGGGACTTTGATGATTTTTCTATTTGAGGGACTTGCTTTATACACCCCACTTAACCATTATTCGTAGGCAACTTGAGGGATATCCTTAGGAAGTGAGACGGCGATTAAAATCGACTTACGTGTGTGACGTGTTTATTTTAATTATCTTTATTTAAAAGTGATCTAAATTTATTTTAATATTACATACATGTTGTTACACTCCCTAATTACTAACCATAATAATAATTAAATAATTAAACAACTTTACATCCAAGAAACAATTACAAAATAATAAGCAAAATAATTAGATAAAATATAAATAAGCAATAATAAATAATAAAGGGGGTTAGTTCTAAGTTTACTCGGCAAGACATCGCATCTTGTGCCTACGTATCCTTACGGGAGTGGAATCAGAGTAATCGTAGTTCCCCTCAAAAGGGAGGTTAGAGATCTCTTGACAGTGGTCAAGGTCTCAAGGGGAATAAACGCGCCTTAAGGACACGCTTACGCGGAGTGTAGGAACTCCAAATTTCTACGTTGAAATGTTAAGTTGTAATTAGGGTTAAATTAGGGATTCCACGGCGGGAAACCCTAAAATGAGCGCGACGGCTCTTTGACCTAATGCTAGGGGTAAAATTGTAATTTTGTCCACGGCGAGACATGTATGAAAATTTAGGGTTTGTAAGGTGAAAGGGTTTGAAGTTGAGGACTATTGGCGCGGCGACCAAAAGCTAGACCTAACCTTCGGATGAGTGTAGTGTGACAGAATAATTGATGAATGCGTGAGAAACTAATCATACAAGCAGAGAAGTAATAACAGAAATTAAAACCATATACGCAGAAATTTAAAGGCAGAAATTAGAACGCGATTATTAGGGTTCGCGAGGTTACAACCGAGAAGAAGTTACAATAATAAAACTTAAATAAAACACCACGCATGAGCTGCAAAAGATGAACACTGTTAATAAGCAAAGTTAGACGGTAATTGGACGAGTCAGGAGAAAAAGTGCAATATTGAAGATTTTTGTTGTTTTTAAAGAAAAGGTGTTAATTATATTTATAAAAGAAAGAGTAATGTTAATTTTAAAAATATTTTAAATTTAATCTAAAAAAATTTTAATTTACCTATTAAAATGATTTTTAAGTTATTTATTTGGAAAAAGTTTTTTATTTTTATTATATGAAAAGAGGTTTTTAATTTTATTATAAAAAAGGATTTTAAAGTTTTTTATTTATTTGTAAAAAAAGGTTTTAAGTTTATTATAAAAAAGCTTTTTCTAACTATTATCTTATGAAAAATAATGCCAATATTAGTCTTAAGAAAAAATTAATAAAGTTTAAACTAAATATAAAAAAAAGAAAAAAAAGGGTAAAAAGAAATAAAGGGGTTGGGCCGGTCATCACTCCCGGACCCAACCCGGTTGATGTAAGTGTGGAATTTAGGGACTAGGGTTTCAGAAACCCCAATCTCTTCTTCGCGGCGCATGCTTCCTTTGTCTTCTTCCTTCGTTTTGCTGCGATTCCCTCCTCAATCATGTTGGAAATCCTGAAATCAAACCAACCAATGTCAAAAGTGACAACATTATGTTCTTTGCTTACGTTTCTCGTTCGCGATCGATATTGAGGGGAGGCGATGATGACGATGTTCTGAGCTTCAGAGGAAGGTATTTGCTCGCCGATCTTTAAACGGCGCCGGTGAATCCTCTTCACTCGTGTTGCCTCGTTTTGATCTCTCTCCCTCTCGCGGCCACTAGGGTTTGGTGTTCTTTGCCGTTTTCGTCAGTTCTTTCTCTCTCGCGGCTACTCGTTAGGGTTTGCGCGATCTTCGTTAGTTTTTCTCTGAGGTGAGATCGTCCCTTTATAATTTCTCTTTTTGGGCCTTGGATTTGTTGTTGGATTTACGCTACTTTTGGCTGAGATTTGATTCGATTTGATTCTATCTGGGATTTTTGGAACGTATGTCCTTGTGATTGAACTTCTTTCCAATTTCGGATTTATGCTGATTGGATTTGCTTGGTACTGATTGAATCTTGTTTCTTCTTTAGGATTGGATTGGGATTTTTTTGATACGATTCTGATTTTATCTGATACTGATTGGATTTCGATTTGTTTGAATTCATCTGATTACTAACACCTACTTTTCTTCTTCTTCTTTCAGGATGGATGTTTTGCCTTGGTCTTTGCCGCCGAGAAGGGTACGCGGTAGTGATGACATTTGTCTGAACCGTCGGAACAGGATACTACAATCCTGGCTTTTGATTATGTTGTTGCTTCTGATTTGTCTGATAACTGGACATTGCTGATTTCGACTTGCTTTTATCTGGATTCACGTTGGTTTTTTGATGCAGGCCTTTTATTATGGCTTTGATGTTCATGACAGTTTTGTCGTCCACATGATTACGAACTTGGTTCTAATTGTTTAATTCATGATGGTTTCAATTACCCCTTGGCTGTGACTGTGAGCTGGGCCATGATGTTGATTAACTGAGCCGCGATGACTGATATGAACTGCTATGGTTTTGTGCACTCATTTATCTTATGAACTGATATGTTTATGTTTGTTCTGAACTGGTTTGGTTTTGACGGACTTGTTTCATTCAGTTTGGTTATCAGTTGGAATTCACTTATTTTTCCTCTTCTTTTTCAGTGACCTGAGGCTGATATGAAATGGTTCTGCTGTTTGAACTTGTCCTTGTCACTTTACCGAACTGCACCGTATTTCTGGTTTCTTTCTGCTGAACTTGTTTCTTGAATTGATGCTTTTGAACTTTTTGATACATTGCAGTTTGGTTTGTATCTCATTTTTCTGATAAGGATTGGTAGCAGCTTTTCTGTTCTTATGTGGTGCAGTTTGAGATCCAGCAGCAGCCTTTACTTCTATTCGTGTTTGTTTTGTTTTGATGTGCAGGTGAATCGGAGACTTTGCGGAGAAGCTCAAAGGACATCAAGAAGGATACTTAGAAATTTTAGGGCTTAGGACTTTTTAGGATATACACCTCTTTTGTAACTTGTAATAAAAAAAGCATTATGAAATAATTCAATAATACATTTTTTATCCAAATTATTTCCCTTTTGTAAATCGTGATGAAATATTATGAATAAAATTCAACTTTCTATCCAAATTCTCTTTACAAATTGTAATAATAATAAAATATTATGAATGAACTTCACATATTTATTAAAATCATCTTCCATTTCTTCTCCATGATTTAATTCTCAAAACATCTCAACATACAATTCATCAGTCGAATATCCTTGAATTAATCCGATCCAATCTTAATACTTTTGACATGAATAAGCTCCAATAATCAGTAGAAGTTTTCACTGTTGTCCCTCTAAAGATGAACTGGAAGATAGAAGAATGATCTCTTGTTAAACCCTGTTCCACAGATCAGACTTTCCAAACCAAATTGATATCAAACCCACGTAAATAAACGCCTCAGAACTTAATAACAACCCGTTTTCAAGGAATTAGCTGAATTTGCGTAAAATGACCAAAATACCCCTGGAACCAAATCCAACCTCTCTTTGATTTTGGCAAAAAAATCATGAAGTTTGACTTTGGTTTGACCACAGTTGACCTCAGTTTGACTTTTTAACTGCATTGACTGCTTTTGACTTATCTGATCATCTGACTGAGCAAACTTTTGAGAAAAGTCTTGAAACTTGACATGGGGGTTCTTATACACATATAAGATGTTATGAAGCTCACTTGAAGTCTTGGAAGTCCATTTAGCCTGATTAAAGTCAAAACCCTAGTTTTGGATACACTGCTTAGGAGGTGCATTGTCTGAGGGAATTGTCAACTCTTCTGACCAATCGTGAACTTTGTGAACCTTGTGAACCTTCTTGGAACACAAAGTCTTGTATTGTGAGGGCAAATTTTGGGGTGCAACACACACACACCCTCCGTTTTTCTCAACTCACCCCCCCTGGGTTTCTTTTTTTTTGTGAATTGCTTATGGGCTGGGCCCAGTTTTGTATTTTTTGTTACTGCTTGTAAACCCCCTAGTTCAACGTTGCACCCCCCCTGTTTTCTTTTCTTTATATTATTTGTTTAGTTTTTTTAGGAGAGAAAAATGAAAAAAAGAAAAGATTCAAAAAAAAAAAGAAATATGAAAAGAAATATTTTGAAAAAGAAAAGAGAAAAGAATAGTGAAAAAGAAGGATAAAAAAGGAAGAAAAAATATTAGTGTAGATGTAATATTTTTTTAGAGTATATTTTCTTCATGGAGTTTATTTTAGAGATAGTTTTAAAAGTCCATTTGTTAGGGGACTATTTTCCATTTGATTTTTTTTCCAGGATGGGATAGGATAGTATTTCCTAGGAGTTTATTTTTCAGTTCTCAATCATTGTAACCATTTTTCAGAATATTAATAAAACGAGATTTGAGTTGTGGTCCCGAAAGTAGCCGAACTACAGCTGCTCTGATTTCTCGTACCCGACGAGAATATGTAGGCATAGGATGTGATATCCTAGCGAGCACACTAACAACTAACCTTTTGTTCTCTCGCTGCTGTGCGATCGAGACTTTCCCGCTGACGACTGATTGTTATCCCTTTTTCTCTTGCCCGAGTGCATTTGAGACCAGACCGTAGTTTCTAGGTTCCCGAACCTGTAAAACCAGTTTAATTTCTCACTGCTGTGTGAGAATACCTTGTTTAGCCGTAGTTAGCCTGAACTACGTAAGCTCTGATCTTCCATGCAGTGTGGAAGTACGTAGGCACAAGACGCGAGGTCTTGGCGAGCCAATTTCCCCGTAGTCCCGAACTACGTTGACTCTGACTTTCTCTCTTGAGAATACGTAGGCATAGAGTGCGACGCTCTATCGAGTCAGTTCCCTTCCGTTTAGATTTAGCAGCCGTAGATAGATTTTTTTGCATCCTTTAGACAACCCAAGCAAGCGTGGATCCCGTCGAGTACGACGGACGTGAGGGGTGCTAATACCTTCCCCTTGCGTAACCGACTCCCGAATCCAGGTTTTGGTTGCGACGACCATACCTTTCCCTTTTTTTGTGAGGTTTACTTCGAGCGTTTCCTTTCCCTCCGTTGGGATAAATAACGCATGGTGGCGACTCTTCTGTCAGCCGGCGCCGATTTTCGTAGTAGCGACAGCTGGCGACTCTGCTGGGGATCCAACGTCCCCTGGCTGCTAAGGACTGCGATAGTTCCTTATGCATGTGGGATCCAACGTCCCCTAAGAGAGTCAATCCTAGCGCTTGTTTTCTTGTCTTTTGGGTGTTTATTTTTTCATCGCTTTTATCTGTTGCCGTTGTGCTGGGGAGGGTGATATTTTGAGTGATATCCGGACCTGGGCTGTTTGAGTATGCATTTAGACGTAGTTGTGGAGATTAGTGGACGAACCTGTTTGCTGAGCAGACACCAGTTCCCCACGAAATCCGCGCTCAGACGAGGTTCTCTCCGAGGTGCTTCTCTAAGGTCCTGAGGATCATAGGGGAGTCCAGGCGTGAGGATTGTCGACTCTGGGGACCGATCAATTGGAAGTCAGCTAAGTGAGGCCTCTTCATGAGATGACGATGCCGCTCCTTCTGGGAATCGTATCATTCCTCATGAAAGTCTGTGACGCTGACGACCGCATAGGATGCCGTATATTAGGTCCATACCCGTGAGTGGGGGGTTTTTCTTTTTTGCGAAACCTTGACTTCCAGACTACCAGTTATCCTGGCGTTCTCTTTTAGAGAGAACGTACTCCGTCAGCAGTGCAGTGGCACTCAGCTTGTTGTGTGGGGGCTGTGATCCGTGTTTGTTGCATTGCATTGCATTTGCATAGGCATCTTCGCATCATATTGCATAGCATTTCTCCAGCTAGCCAGAGTTCTGATCCAGCCTTTGTTTCCTGAAGGTGAGTACCCGGAGTTTGGATTGAGCAACTGTTGATTGTCAGAAGACGACCAAGGGGTTGAAGCAGATTTGGGCGGAATTAAGCAGTATAGTCAGTACAGGTAATTGATAGCTATGTTTGAGAGCAACTTCCAGTCTCCTAACGCCTTGTCAGGGTTCACTATGACGACCAATCCTTTGTATGATTCCACGTCTGACGAAGGCTTTCCCGCAAGTGAACAACCTTACTGCAGCTCAACCTGTGCAGACTTCTGTTAGAGGCCAAGATCTGCACCCACAGTTTGTCATCCCGAGTGAACGTTCTTCTGCTGATGCCGCGAATTATCAGAATGTTATTCCTGCTGGTTTGATCTCCGAAGAGAAGCTCCGATAGTGAGGACTAATAATCCATTAGCTCTTGTGCAAGCTAAGAGGTTGCACGCATTGGAGAACAAGTCAAAGCCCTGGAAGTTAAGAACGATGTTGGTCTCATATGCTTCAGATATGTGCTTGGTTTCTGACCTAGTGTTACCTCCTAAATTCAGAGCGCCGAGGTTTGAGAAGTATAAAGGAGATAGCTGTCGAGGCTACATTTGGTGATGTTCCTGCAGGAAGATGACTTCGTTTGTGCAAGACGACAAGCTGATGATTTATTGTTTTCCAGGACAGTTTGATTGGGGCATCTCTACGTGGTATATGTAGTTAGAGAAGGATCAGATTAGATCATGGGTGGATTTAGCCAGAGCTTTCCTGAAGCGGTATGATTACAATATGGACGTAGCTCCCTTTCGCATGGAGTTGCAATCTTTGTCTATGGGGATCAATGAACCTTTCAAAAAGTATGCTCGGAGATGGAGAGATTTTGCTTCAGAGTGGAACCACCAATCCCTGACGAGAGTTAGCAGGCATGTTCGAAGACTCATTGCAAAGCCGTACTTTGAGAGATTGCTTGGAGTTTCGCTGAACTTCTCCGAATTAGTGGGAGTCGGAGACGTATTGAGAATGCTATAAAGATTGGGAAAATTCAGGTTGTCTCAAGCGGTCAGGCTAGTGAAACTGAATCTCTTTGTGACTATCAGAATGAAGAGGAGTTGTGATCAATGCAGTCATGCCAGATGTTGGGTATCCTCGAGATGAATTGGTGAAATTTATTGGTTCTTCATCTTCTCAGAGATCAGTATCTTCTATGCCTTGTTATGCTGGACAGACAGCTGTGCCCGGGCACCATATCAGGAATCTTATGTCGCTTCCTTGCAAATCAGCGACTCGTGGTCGAGGTTATCAGAATCAGCGTCAGAATTAGAACAGACCTCGTAGCAACTTGAACGAAGAATGCTCCTTCTCATCCAGTTCCTGTGCCGTACAGTCAGCTTTTGCCGCAGTTGGTCCAGAGTTCTTTGGTGGAACCTAAAGCTCTTAAGCCCGTGCCAGAACCTTACCCTCCTGGGTATAATCCCCATGTTCAGTGTGGTTATCATGGTGGATCACCGGGCATTCAACTGATGATTGTAAGCGTTTCAGGCGAAGGTACAGCAGTTGGTCGATCAGATTGCATTTCCTTTCGAGAAGGACTTCTGTTTGTTCATACCAACCGCTCAGCTGTCTAAGCTCGTAGATTCGGGAAGTATTCCCCAGCAAAAGCCAGTGGTCCAGACAGGCAGGCGTCCTCAGCATTGGCAGTCCTCAGACTTTATATCATTTGCATTTGTAGTTTCTTTTCTGTTAGTTACTACCTGCTTTTAAGCATTGTATGTTCGAATGGTGATAATAATAAAGTGACTATGCATTTTTCTGATTAATCATGTCGCTGTCGCTCATTTACTGCATTGCACTGACACTGCATTTTATTCACTCCACTTTATCACTGTGACTAGCAAAGATTGGAGGGAGGATGACGAAATAAACTCATGACCGATGATCGTATGCTTTCAGATAAGACCTTACTGATGACGTACAAGGCATTGTTTCAAATCCCCTAAACACTGGAGATATAAGGAGTTAGTCCCTTGTTAACCACTTTGAGCCAGGAAGTAGAAGTTTTTTTCGGACTTTTTAAACCCTCACATCTTATCCCGGGGCAGGGTAGTTGTCAGTTAGCTTGACCGAGCATTCAAGTCTTACAGAGGAGTGTTGTCTTTCGAGGACCAATCACATCGCATTTTTCCCCAGAGGTCGTACCTCGTCAACCACAGTGGTTAAACCTCACCAATCAGAGTGAGACAGTTACAATTATTTCGGAGCAATCAGACAACCAGTGTCACACGACTTTGTTCTAAAAGAAAGAAGAAAGGAAAGCCCGCTAAGTAAAAAGAAATAAAAAGCTGGAAAGCTAATACTTAGGCAAAAATCAGGGCATCCCGCTGGACTTCAAAAGAAAACGAAAAATCGAAAAGAACTCAAAGGGAGTTAGTCCAGGCAAAAATTAGGGAATCAAAAGAACGAAAAAGAAAGGATATCAATAGAAAAAAATTTTCCCCAGCGAGTCACAAAGTCGTGTACACAGACACCGAAAACGAGAAGGAGTAACTGTCACTCTGAAAAACCCTGTGAGTTCCTTAGTTGTGGTTCTTACCATTCAACATACCTCTCTAAGAGGCGAGCGCTTCGTGCCAGGTTAACTGAACCTTAGGATCGGAGATCATCACGTAGAAGGGGTGGGTACAAATCAAATTTGAGCCAAATATCCTTTGTTTCACGAACCGTGAACCCGACCACGATACAACCCTTAAAAGACCTAACTGAGGTAGGGTTATTCTGAAAGCGCATACGATAAGGTTGAGTAACCTGACTCCTTCCTTGACTTGCTAGTCACATCCTTGTTGTATTTTTCACTGACCACGTAAGCACTACGTTTGAACTTTGGTTCATTCGTCACTCACAATCATGACATGTAAATGAGTGACAACTCAAATTTTTTCAAAATTTGCATAACCATTGCATAAGATTATCATTCGTGAATAGACAGTTTTAATTGCAGGTTAGTAGTTGGCATGAAAGAAATTCCAGCAGGAATCGTCAAGCAGGACCGATAATTCAGTAGTCTGAACCAGAATGGTGTAGACCTGTGAATCTGGGGCATTGATTTCCAGTGAGTTCGGAATCAGCTAGTCTGAGGACAAGTCCCGAAGCTTCAGTTGATCAGGGGCAGTTTGTTTGAGAAGCAGTTGATCAGAAGTGAGTCTTCTTGAGAGCCGGTCAGGGCATCATTCAGAGCGTGGAGATTTGAAAGCAGATACTTCAGGTGGATAATCAGATCGGGTTAAGTCGCTAGAACGCTCATTCAGGGGCAAGTCACCGCAGAGAGTGTTGAAGCCAACTGGGTTGATAGGGGTTTGATGGAGATTGAATTCTTTTGTCGTATAGATACTGGGGCAAGTAATCTCTAGGTTGTCTCGTAGCAAGCTGTTCAGAGCAGGCATTCCCAAGAGTTAGATTGGGGCAAGTTGAATTATACTGGGCAAGTTGTTCAGGCAGTCTGTTTATCCCCAGCCAGAGTTGAGTATCGGGGATCGTGTCATTACCCTTATCAAAAACCTTAACATTCTGAAAAAGGCCTTGTTGTCGTTAGATCGTTATCCTACAGTTTAAACCTGCTGTGTGTCAGTAACCAGTCTTTCCAAAGTCCAGTTCTCGCCTGGTAAACCGGTAACCAGTTCTCGTCTGGCCCACCCTTCCGTAAGCATCAGTTCCCGTCTGGTGTAGTTTATTGTAACCAGTTCTCGTTTGGGTCCCCGTTTCTTCAAGTGTTGTATCAGTTCTCGTCTGGTACATGTCGTTGCATAACAAGTTCTCGTCTGGTCACTGTTTTCCTAACCTATTGTTGTATCAGTTCTCGTCTGGTACATGTCAGCTTTCAGCCCGTTCTCGTCTGGTTGTCTATGCCTCAGTCTGTTATCCAGTCAGCCCCCGTCTGATGTCCAAAAATCAAGCCTCGTCCGATAACCTATTTTTCCTATCAGTTCTCGCCTGGTAGTCTACCTCTGAATGCTAGTTCTCGTCTAGTATTTTCCATATCTTCCACTGTGTACATAATCCATGTTTATCCTAACCAGAAAAACAAAAAACCTAAGGTATCTGACACAGTAATTCCCAATGACTCGCATGTTGTCATGTTCCCCGATACGAAGCTCGACGGACACTAGTGCTTCGATTGATGTTTGAATTCCTTGTGGATGGTGGTAAATCAGAAATTGCTACTCTTCAGCAGACGAAAGTTGTGTATTATCCCCGGAAGAATTGAAATTGTATTGCTATCACGCATCAGAGTAGGATCAGAGTAGCCTCAGCAGATTATATTGATATCCTTGATAGTAGGGGCATTTCCAGCAGCGTGCTGCGCGCAATCACCCCAGTTTGGGTCAATCCCCGCAGAGCATAATCAGTTGCCAATGGTTCGAAGAGAGCATCCCCAAGACAGAGCTGTTTTTTTCTTTCTTCCTCCCCAAGCAGGTTGCCTTTCCATTTCTCCAGCAGGACGGTTATCCCCAGCGGATTTGGTTTCCCTTTTCCAGCATTTATTTTGCTGAGATGATTCGGTGATATCAGGTTACCTTCAGTGGAGTTGACGTTGCCTTCGGCATTATTTTGCAAGTGGTTGTGGACCTGGTGTTCTCTGGCAGCTCGAGCCTGCTTTACATCGCTTATATTAGCATAGCATTTATACAAACATATAGCATTTCCATGCCGTCTGGGCATCGCATTTCAAACAGAAACGCATAGCATTTCCATGTCGTATAGGACATTGCATCCTTATCAGACATACGCATTTCGAAACATGGACCGGTTGGTTACCTATTGGATTTCGAGTTTGTTCCCCTGCAGAGTTGTGTGGTTAAGCTTCTCTTCTCCCCCAGCGAGTGATTCTTCATTTAGTTGTTACGTCAGCACTGAAAAAAAGATTGACATATATCAGGTTCTGAAGCTGCGACCTGTGACAGAATGGGTGCCGAGCAGTCGATTCAGAAGTTCCCCAGGAGAATTGTCCTCAAGTTCGCCGTGAACTGTGAGATGACAGGATTTGATCCCATAAGAGAGATGGGAATCAAGTTGCTTGCTTTCCGAAGCATTATTCTAATACTTGTGGCGTAGCACAGGTGATTGATGTTGAAAAGGAGAGAAAAAATTTATCAGATAATTGACCAGTTGTTGCCGTGACAATCAAACTTCAATTTATTGGAGGCTATTCCCTCAAGCAGTTTTGCAGTATATTTCTACGGTGGGCAAATTTCAGGTTTCATTGGTATCAAACCGTCTTCTACCTTTGAATGTTCGAAGGCTGAGCGCTCTTCACCCATTCAGGTCCAAGCCGCTTGAATAGGGGCAGCTGTTGCACCCTAAAATTTGACCAACCGGGTCCCGTATCTGGCTCTATGTTTCGACGCATGACCACATTCGCATCCGCATATCGCATACAGTGCATTTTTCAGTTGTTTTGAGTTTATTGGGATCACAGCCCTTGTCTCGCGTCTCAGGTGTTTTTAATCAGTTTAGATAGGTAGAATCGTTTTTTGGAAGTCGTGCTCTTCCCGGTGTTTTCAGCTCGCGCTGTTGTTTTTAGGGATATTTCGGTGTCCATTGATTTTTACCAGGTTATTCTGGTGCGCTCTTGCAGTGTTATTTGTCGTTCTGTGCTATTTTTGTTCCTCTGGGAATTATTGTGAATTTTCTGGATTTTATTGGCTGTTATTAGGGGTTTTATAGATTTTTAAATGTTTTAGAATAATATAGAATTAATAGATATTTTTAATAGCTTTAAAATCATTTTTAGAATATAATAGATTTTTTAAGAGCTTTAAATCTTTTTTTAGAATTTATAGAGTTTTTTTAATAGGTTTTAATAGTTTTTTAATAGTTTTAATAGAATAATATAGATTTTTCTTTATTAGAGATTTTCTTTTATAGAATTTAATATAGGTTTTATTAGAGATTTAATAGGAATTTATTAGCGTTTTTAGATTAGTGAATTTATTAGAGTTTTTTAGATTAGTGGAATTATTAGGGTTTTATTAGTTTAGAAATTATTTGGAATTAATAGAGTTTTTGGTTAATTCTCTTTAGGTTTAATTAGGGTTAGTTAGATTAATTAGATTTTAATCATGTGATTAGATTTAATTGAGGGTATTAATTAGATTAGATTTAATTACCGTTTTAGTTCTCAGATTAGCTTAATAGTAGATTTAAAGTCCCTTAAGTAGTTTTTTAATGGAGCTTTAATTCAATTTAATCCATCATTAATCCATTTCAATTCAGTTTTTGGGTTTTTTTTTAATCTTTTTCGTATTGGGCCCAGATTTTCGTTTTTGGAGGCCCAGTCATCCAGAGTTCAGTCCAAAATCTTTGCCTTATTTAAGTCTTCAGCACACGTGTATGCAGGAGGAGAGAGCCACGTTTTTCACTCTGGAGGACGCCACATATCATTTTTACAATTCATCAGATCAAGCCACCTCACACTTCCCTCTCCCTCTCTCTGCCACGCCTCTCACCACGTGGCGCACATGCACCAGCCTTCTCCACTAACCTCGCCACTTGTCCAGCCCTGAGTCTCGCCGGTTGCATGGCCGGCGGCCATGCAACCACCGTAACTCCCAATCTCCGACCACCCTAACAACCATCTCCGACCACCGTACCAGCCTGCCGGAATCCGTTATCACCACCGGGAAAACCCAATTTTTCCAGAAATCTTCATCTTCTCCATGTCTTCTTCATCTGAAACTCATCATCAACTTCATCAACCCTTCAACAACCATCATCATCAAACAGCCTCAAGGAAATCTCTAACAAACTCTCAAGAACGTTTATGTGTAGTTTCATCCATTGTTCATCATTTTACTGGAGATCTTCAACACATTCAAATGTTCATCCAAAGTCTTCAAGAACTCAGAAAAAGCCTCAAGCACTTTCCAGAATCAAGATACTCCTCAGTGATCTTCATTCAAGATTCCTCAAAAGACCTCCATGTAATCATCGAGTATTGTTCCTGAGTTTGTTTAAACCTTCAAAAAATCCACACCTTGCATGTTCTTCAAGAACACCGTGTTCATCCAGATCTAAACGGTTCGTAAACATTTCACCGAGAACATCTAGAAGCTTCAACGGACGGCAACTTGGTTCATCCTCGATAATAGATCTCCAGATCAATAACCACTGCCAGAGTTTCATTCAGTTTGATCTTCATCATTCACCATCCGGATTCGTCGCGAACAGTCATCATCGTCTGGAGATGCGTTCATCATCATTCATAGGTCCAATACCTTCCAAGAGTTCTCTAAGTCTTCGTCGAACGAGCGTCTGCCTTCAAGACTCTCAAAGACCACTCGTGTATTTTCTTGGTCGCGAGGGTTATTTTTTTGTTCTTTCTTTTTGTTTGGAGGCTTGCAAGACGAGGTGGAAAGGAAACGTTTGAGAGAATAGAGAGGTTTGGGAGGCTGAGAAGGTTAGGGGAGAAGTTGCGTGAATGGAGATTGACGGAGTCAGAGAACGGTGATGGAGGGAGGATGTTGGTGACGGCGCAGTGGAAGGGAGAAAGGGAGAGTCTCTCTAGGGTTTCAGAAAGGAGAATGAGAGTGAAAGGGAGAGAATGGGAGATGGGACCGGGTTTGGGCTTGGGGCCACGAGGCCCAGTGTTTTTTTTTCTTACACCTATCCCTTTGTTTTTTTTGCTGAAGAACTTTGGGCTTGAGCCCAACGAGATTGCACACACACCCTCCGTTTTTCTCAACTCACCCCCCCCCCCCCCCATGGTTTCTTTTTTTTGTGAATTGCTTATGGGCTAGGCCCAGTTTTGTATTTTTTGTTACTGCTTGTAAACCCCCCAGTTCAACGCTGCACCCCCCTGTTTTCTTTTCTTTATATTATTGTTTAGTTTTTTAGGAGAGAAAAATGAAAAAAAGAAAAGATTAAAAAAAAAGAAATATGAAAAGAAATATTTTGAAAAGGAAAGAGAAAAGAATAGTGAAAAAGAAGGATAAAAAAGGAAGAAAAAATATTAGTGTAGATGTAATATTTTTTTAGGTGTAGATGTAATATTTTTTTAGAGTATATTTTCTTCATGGAGTTTATTTTAGAGATAGTTTTAAAAGTCCATTTGTTAGGGGACTATTTTCCATTTTATTTTTTTTCCAGGATGGATAGGATAGTATTTCCTAGGAGTTTATTTTTCAGTTCTCAATCATTGTAACCATTTTTCAGAATATTAATAAAACGAGATTTGAGTTGTGGTCCGAAAGTAGCCGAACTACAGCTGCTCTGATTTCTCGTACCCGACGAGAATATGTAGGCATAGGATGCGATATCCTAGCGAGCACACTAACAACTAAGCTTTTGTTCTCTCGCTGTTGTGCGATCGAGACTTTCCCGCTGACGACTAATTGTTATCCCTTTTTCTCTTGCCCGAGTGCATTTGAGACCAGACCGTAGTTTCTAGGTTCCCGAACCTGTAAAACCAGTTTAATTTCTCACTGCTGTGTGAGAATACCCTGTTTAGCCGTAGTTAGCCTGAACTACGTAAGCTCTGATCTTCCATGCAGTGTGGAAGTACGTAGGCACAAGACGCGAGGTCTTGGCGAGCCAATTTCCCCGTAGTCCCGAACTACGTTGACTCTGACTTTCTCTCTTGAGAATACGTAGGCATAGAGTGCGATGCTCTATCGAGTCAGTTCCCTTCCGTTTAGATTTAGCAGCCGTAGATAGATTGTTTTGCATCCTTTAGACAACCCAAGCAAGCGTGGATCCCGTCGAGTACGACGGACGTGAGGGGTGCTAATACCTTCCCCTTGCGTAACCGACTCCCGAATCCAGTTTTGTTGCGACGACCATACCTTTCCCTTTTTGCGAGGTTTACTTCGAGCGTTTCCTTTCCCTCCGTTGGGATAAATAACGCACGGTGGCGACTCTTCTGTCAGCCGCGCCGATTTCGCAGTAGCAACACAACCCTTTCGAAGAAATCAAGACAGCCAGTGTCGCACGACTTGTTTAAAAGAAAAAAAAGAAGAAAAAAAGATAGCTCGCTATGTAAAAAGAAAAGAAAAGCTGGAAATCAAATATTTAAACAAAATCAGGGCATCCCGCTGGACTTCAAAATCAAAACAACTCAAAAGAGTCAGTCCCAGGCAAAAGTTAGGGAACAAAAGAATAAAAAGAAAAGATCTCAAAAAAGAAAATCCTCAAACAAGGACGAAGTCGTGTGGTTACAGGCACCAAAGACGGAGAAAAGTAACTGTCACTCCGAAAAGACTTGTGAGTTCTTTAACCATCACTCCTACCATTCAATAAACCTTTTGGAGAGGGGAGCACTTGTGCCGAGTTAACTGAACTTAGGATTGGAGATCATCACGGAGAAGGGGGTGGGTACAAATCATACTTTGAGTCTAATATCCTTTGTTTCACTAACCGTGAACCTGACCACATTCCACCCTCGAAAGACCTAATTGAGGCAGGGTTTATTTTGAGGGCATACTACAATGAGGTCGAGTAACCTGACTCCTACATGATTTGCTAATCATATTCTTGTTATATCTTTCATTAATCAAATCAGCACTACGCTTGGACTTTTGGTTCATTCGTCACTCACTATCACAACACTTAATAAGTGACATCTCTTTCAAAATATGCATGAACACCGCATTAAAATTACCATTCATGGACAAACAATTTTAATTACAGGTCAGTAGCTGACATGGAGGAAATTCCAACAGGGAATAGTCAAACAAGATCATTCAGCAGTCTGGATCAGATTTGTGTATACTTTGAACCCTATGAATCTGGGGCATTGACATCCATAAAGTTTGGAATCAGTCAGTCTGAAACAAGTCCCGAAGCATCAGTTGATTATGGGGCAAATCATTTAAGGAGAAGTTGATCAGAAGTGAATTATCTCGAGATTCCACCAATCAGAGGCAGATCACTCATAGTTTCTTTGAGTTGAGGATAGATCCCTCTGGTATTCAATCAGATCAAGTTAAGTCGCTTCAGCGCTCATTCAGGGGCAAGCTACTTCAAGAGTACATTGAAGCCAACCATGCTGAGAGTTGTTAATCAAGGATGAATCATTTCGTGGTATAGATTTTGGGGCAAGCCATCTCGAGGTCATCTCATAGCAAGATATTTTTCTTTCAAGGTGAACTTTCCCAAGAATCGGACTGGGGAAAGTTAAACTACACTGGGGCAAGTTACTCAAGTGATTTTATTCTCCTCAGCAAGAGTTGGGTGTCGGGGAATCGTGCCCTTTACCTTATCAAATAACCTGAACCTACCGAAAAGGCCTTGCTGTCATTGGATTGTTATCCCACAGCCTAAAACCTGTTACTTGTCAGAACCTTGTAACCAAACCTCCAAAGCCCAGTTCTCGTCTGGAAAACCTTCAAACTAGTTCTCGTCTTGTCAACCCTCGGTAAATACCAGTTCTCGTCTGGTACATGTCAGCTTTTCAACCAGTCCCCGTCTGGTCACCTTTTCTTTAGCCTACTGTTTAACCAGTTCTCGTTTGGCAAACACAGTTTCAAAGTCCTGTTCTCGTCTGGCAAACCAGAAATCAGTACTCGTCTGATACCCAAACTAGAAATCAATTCCCGTCTGATATCAAACCCAGAAGTCAGTTCTCGTTTGGCAACTTAACCCTTTTGCCACCAGTTCTCGTCTGGTAGTCTACCCTTGAATGCTAGTTCTCGTCTAGTGATTCCCCTTTAAAATCCACTTTGTTGGTAACCATAAATAAATCCCTATCACCATAAACCTGGTTCTATCCCATACCGAAAAGCCCAACCATATTTGGCACAATATTCCCAGTGGCACGCATGCTACCACATTCCCCAACGCGAGGCTCGAGTGTTCTCACTTCTCCACATAAGAGGTTCTATATGCCCACAAGATGTTGATATCAGATTATCTCCACAGCAGATTGAGTTACATATTCCCACCGCAGGCAGGGACTTGTTTCTCCCCCAGCAGTTTAAGATTGCAGCAAGTTGGAATTGTATTTATCCCCTATCAGGATGTGATCAAGGTTATCCTCCGCAGGTTGAGATCGATATCCCCGCCGAAGTAGAACCATCCCAGCAGATGGATCGTGTACAACCATCCTCAGTGGTTTGAGATTGAAGTTTTCCCTGTTAGGAAAATTTGGGGTTTATTTCCCCAACAGTGGGACAAGTGCAGTGTTGTTGCCCCCACAGAGTCTAAATGGTTGACTCATTTCCCCTTAGAGTCTAGGTATTGGACTCATCCCCCAGGCGGTGGTTGATGTTGATGAGTTTATTGACTCATTCCCTAAGCAGAGGTTGATGTTTTTAAGTTTATTTCTCACTTTCCCAAGCAGAGGTTGATGCTGATTCCTCTTTATCTAATCCCAGCAAGTTCAACGAAGTTAATTTTCTTCCCCGCAGAGTGAGACTAACTCAGAGATTGTTTATCTCCATCCTCAACAGAGAGAGTGTGGGATAATCTTCCAGTAAATCTTATTCAATATCCCTAGCAGGGCGGAATATCTGGCGGAATGGAGCTATTCTTCAACAGTCTACTTTATTTCCCCAGTAGGGTTGTCTGTTCCCCAGAATGTTATATTCTGGCAGCCCATTCAGGGTTGATTTCCCCGGTAGAGTGGAGTTGTTATCTCCAGCCAAGTTGTTTGTTTCCCCAGAAGAGTTGTATTCTGGTAGGCCATCTGGGACGTTTTCCTCAGCAGAGTTTGATTTTGATCCCCAGCGGAGTGGATATGTGCTTAACAGAGCGGTTTTACCCAGAAGTTTCTCGGAGGCCATCCAAGGGCTTGTATCCCAAGCATGAGTCTGTTTGCACTAGGCGTGCCTAGTCTTTCCCCGGTAGAGTTGGCTCCTTCTCTTTAGCATTTATTTTTCTAGAGTGGTTCCTTTGCATTTGCATCGTGCATAGCATCCTCCCAACGGCGAGCATTTCCATTTCGAATGGAGCATTACACCATATTCAAACATATGCATGTGAAACATAAGCCAGGTTGTTACCTTTTGTTTTCAAATGTATCTGCAGTAGTTAATGATGTTTTATTGAGGCCCGTATGGTATCCAGACCCCGGCTTCCTCTGGTTATTTTTCAAATTCTATGTGGTATTACAGACCTCCCGCAGAATCATTGGCAGATGTATTCATCTTATCATTCTCCCAATAGAGTTTACTTATTCAAGTTTATATTTCCCCAGCAAATTTCTTCATCTAGATAACTGACGGCAAGGTCAGATCTTTTTACCGACTGGATGTCGAGGCCTGACGGTGAAGTCCAGATGCCTTTACCGATTTGATATTGAGGACTAACGGCGAGGTCAGAACTTTTTACCGACTGGATGTCGAGGCCTGGCGGCGAAGTCAGAAAATTATTTTAAGAACTGATGGCGAAGTCAGATTATTATTGAGAATTGACGCAAAGTCCAGAAGATGATTTGAGAACTGACGGCGAAGTCAGAAAATTATTTTGAGAACTGACAGGCAAAATCAGATGATATTGAGGACTGACGAAGAAGTAAGATTATTATTGGGAATTGACGGCGAAGTCAGAAGATTATTTTTTAGAATTTGACGGCGAAGTCAGATTATGTAGAGAATTGACGGGGAAGTCAGAAGATTATGTTTGAGAATTGACGGCGAAGTCAGATGATTTTGGAGGACTGACGGCGAAGTCAGATTATGTTGAGAATTGATGGCGAAGTCAGATTATTTGAGACTGATGGCGAAGTCAGGTGTTTTACCATTTTATGTGGAGTTTTGACGGTGAAGTCAGATGTTTTACAGATTAGATGTTGAGTTCTGACGGCGAAGTTAGATGCTATTAAGAGCTGACGGACGTGGTCAGATGTTTGTACTTGATGTTGATGACTGACGGCGAAGTCAGATGTTTTTTTACCTACTTGATT
>CAWUDS030006144.1:0-39911 GCA_963859935.3 Lathyrus sativus | reverse complement strand
GCATTCCAAATTGAATCCATTTTGGTTATGTTTCTTCAAATGCAAGTAACCATAAATAACTTTTCTTTTTCCTTCTAAACTCAAAAATGTACTTGAACCATTGTTCTTAGAATGTGTTTTGGACCCAAAATCATATATGGGAAGTCTCCATTTGGACTTATAAATCTCTCAAACCATTTTTCACTTGACTTTATTTAAGTTATAAGCCATTTTAGTTCAAATTTGACCAATCATGCAACTTCATGTTATGAGCTTTTCCAACAATTTGTGACCTTCTTTCTAGACTCAAAATGTCATTTGGAGCAAGTTTGATGTTGTAAGTTTTTCCATTTGAGGCTTCCTTGTATGAGTTTTGGACATAGGTTAAAATGACCTGTAATTCACAAATGACCAAAATACCCTTTGCTTGCCAAGACCATAAGTTGAGTTCCACACATCATATGAAGGCATACTATACCATTCTAGAAAGCTAAGACAATGAGGAACAATTCCTATGTTGACCAGAAATTCATTTGAAATCTCCTTGAGGGGTAAAACTAGCTTGGAAGTCAAGTCACTTTCACAGACAAAATTTC
Source organism: Lathyrus sativus (assembly GCA_963859935.3). NCBI lineage: Eukaryota > Viridiplantae > Streptophyta > Magnoliopsida > Fabales > Fabaceae > Lathyrus > Lathyrus sativus. The sequence goes on along the minus strand of CAWUDS030006144.1, from coordinate 39,336 downwards.
AGATACCTCAGATGACCTGTAACTTGCAAGGACCATAACTTGAGTTCTATAAATCTCCTTGATGTCTTCCACCACTCAAATTAAAGGTCTTGAGATCCTCTACAAGTTTCATGTTGGCCAAGAAGCCATTTGAAGCTAGCATTTTGACTTATCTTGCTTGGAAATTTGACCTAAACTAGGGGATTTTACACAGAAACCCTAATTTAGAAGCTCCTCTTCTCCTTGATTTCTCTTGAATTCTTCTTGCATATCTCCATATACTTTTTTATATGTCCAATGATGAACCCCACATCTCTCCACTAGACTTGAATGCCCCTTAAATCAGTCAATTGACCTAGGGTTGACCTAGGGTTGACCCAGATGAAACCCTAGTTGACTGCCTTCAGCTATAGCTCTTGTGCTCTCATCAATGACTTGTCTCTTTCTTTAAATGACTTTCTAAGTCTCTCATAATGTCTAGATACTCTCCATGCCTTCAACTCACAGCTCACAACCCTCTTGTTGACCCTCAGATACCCTCAGCTAGGAGATGGACTCAAGGCTTGATCTGCTGAACTCTTTGCTTTCAAATTCTTTCCTGATGACTTGAATGAGATTGGATTGGGATAATAACCTCTTGATAGGCTTCTAGAGATGAGAATGATGATTGGTCCCCCTGTTGTATGACTTGCTATGCTTATGCTATGCAGATGATTAGACTATGCACATGACTCTATATGCAAATGCTAATGACATTGAAACATAAACCAAGTGAATAAGGTTGGGCAAATTTTAGGGTGCAACAGCTGCCCCTATTCAAGCGGCTTGGACCCGATTGGGTGAAGAGCCCGGAGCCTTCAGACATTCGCGGTACGAGACGGTTGAATACTAGGAACCCAGAAATTTGCCAACCGCAGAAATAAACTGCGCCCCTGCTTGGGGAACGACATTCATCAGCTGAGTTTAACTGTTACGACAACCCACTGATCTCGTGCGACCGTGCTGGGGATTGTCTTCATCGCTCTGAAGAGGATTCTGTCATAACAGATTGCTTGCTTGTCCAAGTTAAGACTCTGTCTGTCATCAATACGAAGAAATCTCAACTAAAACCGGTCCACGTTAGGACTCCACTTGCTGTTAACCAGAAAAAATCTCGGCAACGCCGCGAGGGATAATTCATCTGCATTTCCATAAACTGAATCGTCCACGTTAGGAATAAAACTCTTCCACGTTAGGAGTAGCACCGTCACGTTAGGAATAACATCTGTATCTGTCCACGTCAGGACTAACCCTTTCATCTTTCCACGTCAGGAAGCAATCTTCTTTCCACATAAGGAGAACTATATCAATCTGTCCACGTAAGGACTCCAATACCACTTGACATGTCCGCATCAGGACTCCAATCTTTCCACGTAAGGAATAAATCTTCTTTTGAGTCTGTCCACATCAGAACTAAACCCCTTCCACGTCAGGAATACACTCTTTCTTTCCACGTCAGGAATACAAGCCTTTTTCCACGTAAGGAATGCTATCCGTTTTCCACGCAAGGAAACATAACTTTTCCACATAAGGCAACCAATTCCTTCCGATTTGTCCGCGTCAGGACTACATTTTTCCACGTAAGGAATGCCATCTTAATCTGTCCACGTAAGGACTCCACTCTTTCCACGTCAGGAATGCTGTCATTTCCACGTAAGAAACTATCTTTTTCCACGTAAGGAATCATCTCTTTCCACGTAAGGAATCCTCTTCTAATATGTCCGCGTAAGGACTACATCGTCCACGTTAGGACCCACTTCTCCACGTTAGGAATAATAATCTCTTTGATTTGTCCGCGTCAGGACTAAACTCTTCCACGTAAGGAATCTATCTCGTTCTTTCCACGTCAGGAATCAATCTTGATATGTCCGCGTGAGGACTCAATCTTTCCACGTAAGGAAACAACTTCGTTCCACGTCAGGACCCATGTTTCGTCTTGATTTGTCCACGTCAGGACCCAGGGCCTCTTCGACCCGCTGGGGAAATGCAACTTGTCCACGTCAGGACTCACTTCTTCATTGGTCCCGACCCACAAACTTCTTAGTACTGACGTGACAACGACTTTGAGGCGGACTCTACTGGGGATATCTGGAAACCAAACTACCGGATGCCCGTTCTGATGCCCGAGGCCACTTCTGAAATTCTGATTCATGGAACCCTGACGACAACTAATTCTGCCTGGGAATAAAGAGAAACTTATCCTGGTAACTCTGTGGGGAATACTGCCGAAACTGACATTATCATTGGATGTCTCATGCCGAGATCTTGAACATTTGGTAATTCATTTGAGCAAGAACTCCCTCTACATGAATTGCTAAAATACAGGAACTGTTTCAGCAAAATAAATGCTGAAGATAATGCCGACTCCGCCGGGGATAGCCAGATGCTACAGAATTATTCCAGCAAAATAAATGCTGGAAGGGTGAAGTCAACCCTGCTGGGAAATTGGGAACCCAAACCGAGCACCCTGTTGAGGTGACCCCCTGCTGGGGAAAATAACCTTGCTGGGGAATAGCAAATGTGCATAGTATGATCAGACTTTCTGCTTGGAACGTGAACTGATATTACACAGTATCCTTGACAAAATAAATGACAGGAACCACCATCAACTCTGCTTGGGAGAGTCATAATCTTCGAGTTCCACTGGAAGGAATGAAAACACTTGCAAAGAGAATCCCGCTGGGATGGGACTATTCTCTCGGGGAAAATCCACTGACTCCGCTGGGGGAGAGTGCATGACCCTGCGGGGAAAGATGAACCTGTCTGAATACAGCCTTACGATCTTGGAATCGTCAAACTCTATTGAGGACGAATAACTTTTCTGGAGCACGTCCTTTGGATAAGCTACGGCTAGCTGGGGAATTCTATCCTTCTTCAGGAAGAACATGCATGACCTGCGTGGGGATCAAGTCTTTCGTTATCGCGATCTTTTGATTGTATTCCTCATAGGGCTATGAAACCTGTAACAACACAAACAAGACATGACAAGCCTATGCAATCAAATCAATTCAGGTTAGTGACGTTACACTCAGTTAATTCAAAGCTTTAACAATTGTTGGCAAGGGCCAGTGATGTTATACACGTGCTAGTTTCAGTAAACTTAGGCGATTTATTCATGCACAAAACAGTAAAGAATCAGTATCAAGTACTGAATAACATATTTTCATTGATTGGGCCCCTGAATGGCGGAGTTTTTGTACACGGGACGTAACTCCTGAAAAGAGGAAGCTACGCAGAGCAAATACATAAGTATGCACAAGAAGCATGATATTTTGACAAATTAAATTTTGTACACATGTCCGGCAACGGGATGCAGATGAACACCACGAAATGATCCTCCATGACTCGCCCGACTCTAATGCTTTCCCGGTATCCCCACTTCTGAAGAGATTGTATCCGATAACTGGCTCCTCACATATATTCTCCCGCATTGATGCTCATGGCAATTATCCAATCCGGACCGCAGTCATTTGCTTTTCAAATCCCTAACTTTTGCGTGAACCGCCCTTTACGGGTTTTCAGTTCACCGGGATACCCTTTTTTGCCGAAGCCGCCCAGTGTAGGTTTTCAACTTCGCGGGTGTACATTTTTTCAATTTTATCCCTAACTTTTGCCCGAACCTTTCATTCTGTTTTTGGTTCGCCAGGATGCCCCCTTTTTGCCTGGACCCTCTTTTTCTGTCCAGCGGGTCTATTTTAAGCAAAGTATTTTTTAACTGCGTCCGAATTCACAGGTGACGTGAAGTCTTCTCCGTCCATGGTGGACAACAACAACGCTCCTCCTGAAAAGACCTTACCGACAACGTATGGCCCTTCGTAGGTTGGGGGTCCACTTGCCCCTGTGATCTGCTTGCGGCGGGAGAATCCTTTTCAGCACAAGGTCGCCCGTCTGAAAGCTTCGCGGATGTATCTTCTTGTCGTACGCTTTCTTCATTCGGCTCTGGTACAAACGACCGTATGCTAGAGAAGCTAGCCTCTTCTCGTCCATTAAGCTCAGTTGGTTCAATCTATTCGTTACCCATTCTGCCTCGTCTAGCTGAACGTCTCGCAATACCCTTAGAGAAGGGATCTCAACTTCCAATGGTAATACCGCTTCCATTCCGTATACCAACGAGAACGGAGTTGCCCCGGTTGATGTGCGTACCGTCGTACGATAACCGTGCAAAGCAAAAGGTAGCATTTCATGCCAATCCTTATAGGTCACCACCATTTTCTGAACAATTTTCTTGATATTCTTATTGGCCGCTTCGACAGCGCCATTCATCTTGGGTCGGTAAGGGGAGGAGTTGTGATGTTCGATCTTGAAATTCTGACAGAGCTCCTTCATCATTTTGTTGTTCAGATTTGAACCATTATCCGTGATTATCCGCTCGGGAATCCCATATCGGCAAATGATATCTCTCTTGATGAATCTGGCCACCACTTGCTTCGTTACATTCGCGTAAGACGCCGCTTCCACCCACTTGGTGAAATAATCGATTGCTACTAGGATGAACCGGTGCCCGTTAGAAGCCGTCGGCTCGATCTTCCCAATCATATCGATTCCCCACATCGAGAATGGCCATGGGGATGACATCACATTTAGGGGACTCGGAGGCACGTGGATCTTATCGGCATATATTTGGCACTTGTGACACTTCCTCGCAAACTTGAAACAATCAGTTTCCATCGTCAGCCAAAAGTAACCTGCCCTCAGCAGCTTTCTCGTCATAGCATGCCCACCAGCATGCGTACCAAAGGTACCTTCGTGAATTTCCTCCATGAGAAGCTTTGCCTCTTTCTCGTCTACACAACGCAACAACACCAAATCGTGGTTTCTTCTGTACAAGACGCCATCCGGATTCAAGTAGAAATTACCCGCTAATCTCCTGAGAGTCTTCTGATCTTGACTGGATGCCCCAGCCGGATACTCTTTATTTTTCAGGAAATTAAGGATATCAAAATACCACGGTTTGTCGTCAGATGCTTCATCGATAGCAAATACATAAGCTGGCCTGTCAAGCCGAGAGATAATGATTCGGGGAGCTTCGTTCCAGAAGTTGACCTTGTACATGGAAGACAAAGTGGCAAGGGCGTCAGCCATTTGATTTTCTGCCCGCGGTACGTGATGCAATTCAACCTTGTCGAAGAAAGGCAACAATCTCCTTGCATAATTCATGTAATGTATCAAATTGGGCTGGCGTGTCTCCCATTCCCCTTTTATCTGATTCACTACCAGAGCTGAGTCTCCGTATACATCTAGATGTTTGATTCGCAAATCAATGGCTTCTTCGAGCCCCATTATACAAGCTTCGTATTCGGCCTCATTGTTGGTAACGGCAAAGGTCAATCGGGCAGTAAACGGGATGTGCGACCCGTGTGGGCGTGGTGATGATTGCCCCTATTCCGCTACCGTAAGCATTCACGGCTCCGTCAAAAATCATCTTCCACTTGGACCCCAACTCTGGTCCCTCGTCTGGCAACGTTCTTCACAATCTTTCATCTTTAGGTACATGATATCCTCGTCAGGAAAATCAAACCTCATCGATTGGTACTCTTCAATAGGCTGCTCCGCCAGATACTCAGACAACACACTCCCCTTTATAGCCTTTTGCGAGACGTATTGAATATCATATTCAGTCAAGACCATCTGCCAACGGGCAATTCTACCCGACAACGCTTGCTTTTCGAATACATATTTGATAGGATCCATCTTCGAGATGAGCATGGTTGTATGATTCAGCATGTACTGCCTCAAACGCTTGGCGGCCCAGGCTAGCGCGCAACAAGTTTTCTCCAGCATTGAGTATCGAGATTCACCGTCTGTAAATTTCTTACTCAGGTAATAGATCGCATGCTCTTTTCTCCCCGTCTCGTCGTGTTGACCGAGAACACAACCCATGCTTCCCTCAAGAACCGTCAAATACATGATCAAGGGTCTCCCTGCCACTGGGGTATCAAAATAGGAGGCTCCTGCAGATACTTCTTTATTTTATCGAACGCCTTTTGACAATTTTCGTTCCACGTCACAGCTTGATCTTTCTTAGCAACTTGAATAATGGTTCACACGTAGCAGTTAGGTGAGATATGAACCGAGCGATGTAGTTCAACCTCCCTAAAAACCCGCGCACCTCTTTCTCTGTTTTAGGCGTCGGCATTTCTTGAATTGCTTTTATTTTAGCAGGATCGACCTCTATTCCTCTTTCGCTTACGATAAACCCCAGCAGTTTACCCGATCTCACCCCGAAGGTGCATTTATTAGGGTTCAGCCTCAGCCTGAACTTCCTAAGTCTTTTAAACAACTTCAGCAGATTCACCAGATGCTCTTCCTCCGTCTGGGATTTGGCAATCATATCGTCAACATAAACTTCGATCTCTTTATGCATCATGTCATGGAAAAGAGTCGTCATCGCACGCTGATATGTTGCCCCAGCATTTTTCAAACCAAAGGGCATCACTTTGTAGCAAAATGTTCCCCACGGCGTTATGAAAGTAGTCTTCTCCATATCCTCTGGCGCCATTTTAATTTGATTATAGCCTGAAAAGCCATCCATGAAGGAGAATACAGAGTATTGAGCAGTATTATCAACTAACACGTCAATGTGAGGAAGTGGAAAATCGTCTTTTGGGCTTGCTTTATTCAAATCTCTATAATCCACGCACATTCGAACCTTGCCATCTTTCTTTGGCACTGGTACGATGTTGGCAACCCATGAAGGATACTTCGTCACAGCCAGGAAACCAGCGTTCCACTGTTTCTGCACCTCCTCTTTGATCTTCATTGCCATATCTGGTCGCGTTCTGCGAAGCTTTTGTTTGACCGGCGGGCAATCTTCTTTCAGTGGCAGGCGATGCACGACCATATCTGTATCGAGCCCGGGCATATCCTCATACGACCAAGCGAATACATCACTATACTCTTGGAGCATTTCAACCAGTCTTCGCTTGATATCGCTCTGCAGCGCGGCTCCTATACGAATGTTTTTCTCAACCCCTTTCGACCCCAAACTGATAATTTCGATGACCTCGTCATGAGGCAGAATGGCTCTATCCTCTTGCTTTACTAACCAAGACAGTTCTTCAGGAACGTCGCTATCTTCGACAACCTCTTCTTCAGCCTGAAACACTGGGTGCTCAAAGTCGGGACGAGTCATAGGTGGTTCAAGGATGTCATCTGAAAATGTTATCCTGCAAAAGGAATGGTTAAGTGCTTCAAAATGCGTATAAAGCGAATAACCACATTGCCATTTTATTGAAAAAATATAAAACAAGAAAGACAGGGATTACGGTATTTGCACATGAAAAAACGCCATTTATTTAATGATTAACACGCAATGTTTATAACAACACAGCCCTAAGCAAATCCTGATGCCCCGGGCAAGACATCAGATTATTCAACAATTAATAAAGCAAAGCATTACTGTTTAAAAGTCACAGGAACAAGCTCCTGAATAGACCAGTTGCACAGTCCTTGTCCTGGCGTGCTTGGCTGAATCCAGGCATCCATATCACAGTCGCTGTCTCCTTCATCGGACTCTGAAGCAGCATTGACAGTTTCATGACATACTCCACTGGCAGAGATGATAATCGGCTTTCTGAAACAGGGGGCTCTCACGGAAGGAGTTGATGACGACGGTTGGTACCCCAGTCCGAACCGGTCCATCTTCACAGGAATGTCCAGCACTTTGCCCCAGCCCTTGGCTTCTCCTGCTTCTACTAGAGCTTGAGCTTCCTTATACGATGAGACAGCTATCTCTGGCACTTTGCTCGGCCCGGGACCTTTGTCCTTGATGCGCAAACCTTCGAATGCCTGGCATGGTGTCTCGTGGATCTCCCCGTCGACTTCCACATATTTAAACGAAGATAGATGGCTGACCAGGATGTCTTCTTCTCCGCACACGGTGACTACGCTGTCTCCGACCATATATTTTAACTTCTGATGCAGGGTAGACGTGACTGCCCCTGCTCCATGAATCCAGGGTCTTCCAAGCAAGCAGCTATACGCAGGCTGTATATCCATGATATAAAACTCCGTTGCAAACACTTCCGGCCCCACTTGCAGAGGCAAGGTAATCGATCCGAAGACTGTTCTTCGCGTGCCGTCAAATGCTCTGACTACCAAATCACTGGGTGTACACAAAATTCCTCGAACATCCAGCTTCATCATCGCCTTCTTGGGCAACACATTCAAAGATGATCCGGTGTCAACCAATACGTGCGACATTACTGATCCTCTACACTCGACAAAGACGTGTAATGCCATATTATGATCTCTCCCTTTCGGAGTCAAGTCAAAATCGGTAAAGCCCAAGCTGTGGCCTGCATTCACATGTGCCAATACTCCTTCTAGCTGATTTACGGAGACGTCTTGGGGTACGAAAGAAGTGTCCAGGACTTTCAGCAAAGCATTTCTGTGAGCCTCCGAACACAACAGCAATGATAGGATAGATATTTTGGACGGTGTCTGCTGCAGATGCTCCACAATCTTATAATCACTTTTTCGAATTAGCGCATGAACTCTTCTACATCCTTCGATGCTGCTTCTTTTTCACTTGCTTGTACCAGAACATTCTCAACCGCTTTCCCTTTCCTTTCGCTAGTCTTTCAGCCTCCACTTCAGGAGATATAAAGATCCTGCCACTCCTTGTCATGCCTCCTGAGCCAACAACATTATCCACAATCTCCACTGGCTGTTTGTTAACATCAATCTTTATCCCATCACAATACACCTCTAACCCATATGACCATGGACTGCTTTCGTGTTCTTGTACGGGATTGGCCCGGCCTTAGTTATGGTGATCGGTGGTCGCTGAGCTGGTGCTGCAATAGTGATCGTCTTCCGAGGAATCGTTACCGTGGCCACATCACTCCGATTATCCACTACTGCCCCTGCAGGCTCGTCAGTTGCCGCTCGATCAAACTGCAATATACCCTCATCAATTAAAGCCTGAATACCTTTCTTCAAATCCTCACACCCCCCAGCTAGGGTCCAACAGTCTAAGCAATACTCGTTACATCCTGGGTAGACACCTCCTTGTAACAGTCGGCTCTTTATCTCGCTCAGCGGCGTCTTTAAATCTTCAACATTCATAATAAGATTCAGACCTTCCCCAGTCAGAACGGCGTTTGCCCCATGATTGGGCATGGGTTTCTGGACTATATTCGGACCTGCCGTTCCGAAATTGATAGTCTTGTTGTCTAAGAGATCCTGCACAACGTGCTTAAAAGCATGGCAACCTTCTATATCGTGACCCGGGGCTCCAGAATGAAACTCGCAGTGTCTGTTTGCATCGTAGCCGAACGGGGGAGCTCCCGTTATTGGTGCCAGAGTTCTTTTCTCTACCAGATTCAATCCCAACAATGTCTGCAACAAATCGGCATATGTTGAGGGAGGCTTCTCAAACACTCTTCTCGGTTTACTACCCTGGAATCTTCGTTGAGCCCTGCTGTGCCCCCTGCTGAGGCTGCTGCTGCTGTGGCATTGGCTGTTGCTGAACCGGTTGTTGTTGCTGGAGTGGTTGTTGCTGATATGGGATAGTAACACTCGCCACCTGCTGCGGCTGACGATATTGACCTCGTCCCCTGCCTCGGCCTCGGCCTCGGCCTCCAAATACTGCGCTGGCTTCGCCCTGATGGCGCCACCATAAGCTTTCCTATTACTGCCAGATGCAGTTGATTCCTCGACTTGGAACTTTCCTTGCTTAATATTACGTTCAATCTTTTCCCCCATCAGAATCAGGTCTGAAAAACTGGCCAGAGACGTATGAAGCAGCATATCATGAAACAGACCTGTGAATGTGCCGACAAACATGTCATTCATTTCCTTATCTTCCACCGGAGGACGGACCCTGGCAGCCATATCGCGCACCTTTGCGCGTACTCTTTAAAACTCTCCCCCTTCTTCTGCGAAAGCCCGGCCAACTGGACCCGATTGGGTGCCAGGTCGCTATTATACTTGTAATGGGCTACAAATGCCTCTGCTAATTGCTTCCATGTCTTGATATCAGTTGGCTCCAACCCCATGTACCACTCTAGGGAAGGGCCCGATAGACTATCCTGAAAGAAATGCATTAGCATTCTTTCATCAGTGGAGTATGCAGACATCTTTCTGTAATAAGCTCGTACATGCACTTTCGGACATGTGTCTCCTTTGTACTTGTCAAACGTAGGAGCTTTGAATTTAATTGGCACCCTCAAACCAGGTACCAGACCCATGGTTGCCATGTCCAATCCCACAACACTTTGATTTAAGACTCCCTTCATCTGCTCTTCCAGCATTCTAATCTTTTTGGGAATCATCCATCGGCCCTTCAAAACCTCCTCCGGAGAAGGCGTCCTCCTGCTGATCTTCTTGCCACATACCATTTCCAGCTCCGTACCCATCATATCCATTATTACGTCCAGCTCTGATCTGATTCATCCCCGGACCTCGGCCTCTGTTGCCGTACCCTTGAACACCTCCAGCAGGACCAAAAGCCATAAATCCAGTACCGTTTCCGTTTCCAAAGCCTCCGTAACCCTGATTGACCATACCATAACCATCTTGCCCAAAGCCTTGAGCATTAAAGCCATACTTCCCAGTGTTATCGAATCCCTGATCGTTGAATCCGAACCCAGTATTGACAAAGCCATTGCCTCCTAGATTATCTCCCAAATTGACATCACCCAGCCCAGCATTATGGACAGCAGTTTCATTCCCAACTCCGACGTTACCGTTCACAGCAGCGGTAGCGTTGTTGATATTAGCAGCAGGTGTATTGATTACAGGCGGCGCCACTGGCGTGGGAGTACCGTCTCCATGAGCAGTATCAACCCGTACAGACTGATGATCTTCATTACCATGACCAGCGCTTCGGGCCAACAGAGGCTGGACCATGGCCTGCAAATTCTCCTGCCCTTTCGCTATAGCTTCCATGGTCTGCATGAAGAGGGCGAGCTTCTCGCGCACATCTTGTATCTCGTTCTGCATTTGGTCCATGATTTTTCGACAATTGGAGCGTGTAGAATAGCGGTGCGGATGTTGATCTGCAATCCTGTTAAGTACCTGATAAAGAGCAGGAAATAAGACACCATCCAAATATTACCTGAAATGCAATATGAATATGAATGCAATGCAATGTGTCTGTGCATTAGGGAAGTTCATTCCCCGAGTTCTAGTGCGAAGGTGCCGGTGCAGTGACAGTGCTGACAATAGGAATATCGGAGCTGAATCATAGAAAGCCTCATATATTGCAGGGAGAATCAATAAGCCCAGGGTACAATGTCACTGAGAGTACAAAGAAGGCATGACCTCAACCAACAATCCTGGTGATGGTCAGCACTATGCGAATAAAGCATACAAGTTACTACATGAAATGATCAAATCCTCCCAAAAGTCTGGTACTCCTCTATCAACTTCTTGGTCTCTGGATGACTTGGTCGATCAAGCAGCCCTTCAACAAGTTGGTTTCTTTTCTTGAGAACACGGCGTACGTCTTCAGCAGTTTCTTCCCACGTTGCTTCTCCGAAGCAATCTTCTAACTTTCGCTTCTGAGACACTGCTTCATCTCTGGATTTAATTTCCTTGTTCAGTGCATGCTGGACACTATACCGGGTCATCACTTCCTCCTCACACTTCTTGATGCTAGACTTCAACTTCTCTTCGAGGTCGGAAATTTGTTGCTTTAGCCTATCTTCCCTCTTCTTATTGTTGGTGAGTGTAGCATTCCAAGTCTTATTGCAAGAAGATATCTCTCGGTGTGCTGCGTCGAGCGCTTTCTTTTTGGCTTCCAGCATGTCATGGGAGCTTCTGAACTCTTGCCCCAGACGTTCACGCTTTTTCTTTTCCTCAGTCAACTCAGCCCCTAACCTGTTTAGCAGCTCGATCTGTTGTTGGAAAGCATATACGGCCTTGTTTTTCTCGCTGCGTACCTGGGCTAACTCTTGCTCTAACCCTTCATTAATCTTCATCAAGGCTTCTTTTTCCTTCACAACTTGTTCATAGACTTCTCTAGAAACAGTAGTCGGCTCTGCTACCGGAACGGGAACAAGAATTGGTGCATCTGGAAACGGCATCCTCAACTGACTAGCCCTCTCCTGAATCCAAACTCTATAAGGTGCATAGGCCTGACAGTCATTCTTTCCTAACAACGGCTTCCCTTTGCGGTTAATACATGTCCAGGCATGTTGCAGCTTGGCTAGTAACTCCCCTTTCACGTCACCGGTGAAGTACAGAGATTCCTGTACTTCTTCCTCCTGAGGTGGATTCTTCAGTGCATATCCGAACTGGCGAATGAATAGAGAAGGGTTGTAATTGATACACCCTTTTCTTCCTATCAGCGGCACATTAGGGTACCCAGAACAGCTGAAGATGAGCTCGGATCCCAACAAATCTCGATCAAACCATACAACGTCTTCGGAAGATAGCCTCATCAGGCGTTCTGACCAACTGGCTGAGGTTGCACTGTCCACAAATGGTCCCTTCATGGGAAGGTGACTCTTGAACCACATATTCAACAGAGGAGCACAGCAGTACACAACCTTTCCTCTTCGGTTCTCATTCTTATAGTGCAATGAATGATAGAAGTCTCCAATCAAAGTTGGCACTGGGTTGCCTGCAGCAAACAGATAGAAAGCATCCAAATCCACAAAGTTGGGCAAGTTAGGAAACAGCACAATTCCATAAATGCATAAAGCCAAAATAGCATTGAAAACCACCCAACAACCGTTCTTGGCATACTCTTGAGCTTTGCCAACTAAGAAATCAAGAGAGAAACCTGAAACCCCAAGCCAAGAAGTCAATAACAGTTCAGCAGCGTTCATATGCAAGGCTTTGGCTAAGTCCTCCAACTTGGGCTCAGCAGCAGAGTGAATAAAGGGAACCTTGTTCTGCACGGGAAGCTCGGTAAACTCCACATACTCCTCAATGGTAGGCCCTAGAATAAAGTCAGCAAACGTAAAGCATCTCAATGCGGGGTCATAGAACTGCATCAAGGTGTATAGCCCGTTCATCTCATCAGCAGTGGGCTTACAGACTAATCTCAGTAATCTCCCATGGCTCATTCTGAAGCTCCTCCTAACCTCCTCATTAGCGAGAGATATCAGACCAAGCAAAGAAGTAATATCAGGTGAAGGCAGCTTATACGCAACTGTTTTCCTTAAACCAGCCATAATCAATACTCAGAAGTCCGGGCACTAGAACCGGGGAATATGCAAATGCACCTGCAGCACAGACACACGTTAGTGAAATGCAAATGGTAATGGATATGCAGGCAATGCAATGCAAGTAACATGCAACAGGGACCAAAGCTGTAGCTGAATAGCCTGAACCCAATCAAGAAAGGTCTCAGATAGACCATCCAGAAGTCATCAAGCCCTGGTCTCAGATAGACCTAAAACAAAGCTCCAATACTGGTCTCTGACAGACCTCAAACCATAACTCCCACTGGTCTCGGGTAGACCTCAAATCACATCTCTAATTGGTCTCTGACAGACCTCAGAACACATCTCCAAATGGTCTCTGACAGACCTCATAACTCTCCATAAATACCCAGGATCTCTGATCGAGAACAAACCGGTATCTGAAGGTCTGGTTACCTGCATAACCCCAAATCCCCTCACAGGTGGGTGGCCCTACAACTGGCACAAGGTACGGCATCCTATGCGGTCGTCGGCGTCACATACTTTCAGGGTTGATGATACGATTCCCAGAAGGAGTGGCATCATCAATTCCTGAAGAGGCCTCACTTAGCCAACTTCCAAGTGATCGGTCCCCGGAGTCGACAATTCAGCTGACCAACAACCCCTTCGACCCAAAGGGTAGAAAAAGAAGCCAACCAGAAGAACCTCGTCCGAGTGTAGATTTCATGAGACACTAATGCAAGCAAAGCCGACACGCGCCCACTACTTTCTACGCTAATTCTAGGTGCACTCAAGCCCAGGTCCGGCTTATCTCTCAATATCAGAACACCCGTCACCCCCAAATACAGCAATAATAATCAATATACAAAGCTGAAAATACAAGGTTAGAAATATACAATAACTCCATACAAAATCCTCGACGGGAAAACAAGCGCTAGGATTGACTCGCTCAAAGGGACGTTGGATCCCAAATGCATAAGAACCATCGCAGTTCTTAGCAGCCAGGGGACGTTGGGTCCCCAGCAGAGTCGCCAGCTGTCGCTACTGCGAAAATCGGCGCCGGCTGAACAGAAGAGTCGCCACCGTGCGTTATTTATCCCACGGGAGGGAAAGGGAACGCTCAGAGTAAACCTCGCAAAGACGGGAAAGGTATGGTCGTCGCAACCAAAACCTGGGTTCGGGAGTCGGTTACGCAAGGGGAAGGTATTAGCACCCCTCACGTCCGTCGTACTCGACGGGATCCACGCTTGTTTTCGGGTATGGATTGTTATTCTATCTACGCTAAAGGTCTGGGGTTAAAAGGAAAGAAAATGAAAACAAAATGACTCGGCAAAGTATCGCACTTCATGCCTACGTATTCCCGTCTGGAACGAGAAATCAGAGTCAACGTAGTTCGCCTACCTACGGGAAAGGAGAGGAAGGTTGCTCGCTAGGATATCGCATCCTATGCCTACGTACTTCCACACTGCATGGAAGATCAGAGCAAACGTAGTTCGGGCCACGCACGACATAAGTCTGTCCTTGATTGATTTTATTCCTTCTAAAAAAGGGTTTCTTGATTAGCAGTCCCGGCGGACAAAAATGACGTCTTGATGAGTTCACATTCTTTTACGGAAGAAGTGTCTTTTATTGTGTTTGAAATCTTTATGTATTTTTCTGTTTGTTTTTAGAAAGAAGAGCCAGAACTCTACCCTACGGTTGCGAAGGGAATCAAACTAACCTAATGTTATCATGCATGGGTTAAGACCTAGTGTCTATCATGTTCCTCTCTTGCACAGAGAGAAACAGAGATCCTACGGGATAGGCAGAAACAGAAACAATAACAGATATAATAAAGCGGTAAAATGCATGGATGCAACAGTACAAGCGAGGCAAGGGAGTCCCACTCAACCTCGAACCTAGAAAACAATAGGCAAAAGTGAACAGGCTTCACTTTCAACCCAACAGGGTAAACAGCAAACAATACAGTCCAGAAAACCAATCAATACATCAGCAATGAAATACATCAGCAAAAAAAAGAAACAGCATCAGCAGCTCTGAATCAATATCTGGCTTCAAGTAATCTCCAATCAGCTACAGGCGTCAACAAGCATCAATCTCCATCTTCATGGCCTTCAGGCAAGGGCTTTGATCATCAGTCTTCTATAAGCAATGGCTTTTCTTCAAGTCTCCAATCTTCAGGGATGAACATCAGTCAACAAGAGGAGAGGAATGTTAAACAGTAAATTGCCTACCAAGGGTGGCTCATTAACTGTTAACATTATACAGACAGGTTTCTCTCAAAAGTTCTATCTTCCAAATACATTCACTGATCCTTCCAAAGGAAGGAGGTGGATATTTGAAATAGACTTTGAATCATAGAGAAAGGATGGATGCAGACAAGGCATTCCATGTTTGAGAAACAAGCTTTCTAATCTAGAGCTCTGCCTAGCTCCTAAACCCTAGTCTCCTCAGCAGCTGCTAGCAAGAACCTCCTTTCCAACTCTGGCAGTTGATCTTCAATCTCTGGCTCTCCAATGGTCTTCATCTCCTCAAGTCTTCAGCTCTCCCAAGTCCCCAGACAATCCCAATACCCACACAAACAAGCAATAAACCCCAGAGGGCACACCACACCAGTCAATCAGATATATACAGTACAGTAATAGCAGTAGGGGAATCCTGACTTTTCTAAGGGGATCTAATAACTACCCATAGCCCCTATAGTCCCATAGCTAAACTATTCAAACCCTAAGTCCTAAGGGAAATGAATTGATTCTCCTAAGTCATCACCTAAAAAACCCTAATTTGTTCATGTTGTTCAAGCCTACATTAAGCACCTAAAATTAATTTCTAAAAATGGGAACTAAATTGTTTCTACAAGTTCAATATCTCATCTAAGCAACCTAAAAAGAATGAACAAAAAATATGAAAGCATCTAGTAGAACAAAAATTAATAAAATCATGCATGAAATGAAGCTATTCAAAATGTCATTTATTTTAGAAAATATGGGAAAAATATCAAATAAAAATAAAAATGCAATTTTATTTAATGACAATTTTCTACACAGAACCAAGAAAATATAGAAAAAACAACCACTAAAAAAGAGTTAATTTCCTATTTTATATGATTTTTTAAAGTTGGTAAAAATTAAAATGAATTAAAAAACTAAATCAATTAAAATGAGAGGGGGGGGGGTACTAATAGCAGACACGCTCAGTTGTATTCTTGGATGGGCCAGGCAGTGGGGGTGTGGGTAGCGAGTTGTATTAAGCCCAGAACAAGTCAGAATTAATGAAAATAAAAGAAAAAAACAGGGGGTGCATTCAGTATGGTTTTCACGTGCAATTCACAATGGGCTCAGTACTGGGGGTGGGGATATCATTAACACACCCAGGCCCGCCCGTTTCATTAAATGAAACGGTGCGTTTAGGGCACCTCTCTCAACTCCCTCCAAAACTCAGAATTGAATTCCAGCCACACGATTGGCTCTTTGGTCAATGGTCCAACAAGCAACGGACGGTCATGATTATATCTTCCACCTCCTGCCATGAAAGCTAGGGTTTACCTCCATGAAAACTCCATGCACGTACCACTTTCAACCTCTCGGTTCTCACTCCACACGCCATGAAAGGTCACGATGTAAACACGAAAAACACTCCAAATCTCTCCCTCTATACGCCTATGATCATAGTTTGCACTGAAACTCAGCAAATCACTCAACCCGAGCGCATGACATTCTTGGTTCCATTAACATACTCTGCAACTCATCCTCAAGATTCTTAATCAAACCTATACTGATCTAAACTACACTTCACGTAGATTATTCTGCAATAACAACCTAAGATTATCATGGCCTATCCTAAGAGTTCTAAGTCCTAACAGTTTCAAGCACCTGTCACAAACTATCACCAAACAGCACCAAACTCATCCTAATCGTTCTACTAACAACCTAGATCACATCTAAACTAATAAAACTATGCAAATCTATCTATATCAAGCTATGGGAGAGAAATTGAACCTGGTGCGAAAGCTTGGAAATGGATGTTGAACTCGTGGATCTGAGGCTTCTAATGCTTGGATCTTGATCAACTATCTCAGTGCTTGATTCTGTTTGCAAAACCTTGATGATTCTTGCCTTGGATCTTGAGTTCCAATGGAAATTGCAATTTGAATGTTGTTGATGAAAGTGCACGAAATTGATCAATATCCACCAAATCTTTGATTCAATTCTGATCCATGATGATGGTGAAATGTAGGAGGATCAATGTTGATGAGAATTGATGCTGAATTTGTGAGATTGAAGTGAACTTGCAACTTGGAGAATGAGAGAACTTTGGGAAATTTTTGGTGAAAAATGAATCCAACCCTTGCTCAATTCTGATTTCATGAATATATAGTGCTCAAATGAATCTTCTAGAACCATCTTGCAACTTCCCTTGCATTCCAAATTGAATCCATTTTGGTTATGTTTCTTCAAATGCAAGTAACCATAAATAACTTTTCTTTTTCCTTCTAAACTCAAAAATGTACTTGAACCATTGTTCTTAGAATGTGTTTTGGACCCAAAATCATATATGGGAAGTCTCCATTTGGACTTATAAATCTCTCAAACCATTTTTCACTTTGACTTTATTTAAGTTATAAGCCATTTTAGTTCAAATTTGACCAATCATGCAACTTCATGTTATGAGCTTTTCCAACAATTTTTGACCTTCTTTCTAGACTCAAAATGTCATTTGGAGCAAGTTTGATGTTGTAAGTTTTTCCATTTGAGGCTTCCTTGTATGAGTTTTGGACATAGGTTAAAATGACCTGTAATTCACAAATGACCAAAATACCCTTTGCTTGCCAAGACCATAAGTTGAGTTCCACACATCATATGAAGGCATACTATACCATTCTAGAAATCTAAGACAATGAGGAACAATTCCTATGTTGACCAGAAATTCATTTGAAATCTCCTTGAGGGGTAAAACTAGCTTGGAAGTCAAGTCACTTTCACAGACAAAATTTCAGATACCTCAGATGACCTGTAACTTGCAAGGACCATAACTTGAGTTCTATAAATCTCCTTGATGTCTTCCACCACTCAAATTAAAGGTCTTGAGATCCTCTACAAGTTTCATGTTGGCCAAGAAGCCATTTGAAGCTAGCATTTTGACTTATCTTGCTTGGAAATTTGACCTAAACTAGGGGATTTTACACAGAAACCCTAATTTAGAAGCTCCTCTTCTCCTTGATTTCTCTTGAATTCTTCTTGGCATATCTCCATATCCTTTTTTATATGTCCAATGATGAACCCCACATCTCTCCACTAGACTTGAATGCCCCTTAAATCAGTCAATTGACCTAGGGTTGACCTAGGGTTGACCCAGATGAAACCCTAGTTGACTGCCTTCAGCTATAGCTCTTGTGCTCTCATCAATGACTTGTCTCTTTCTTTAAATGACTTTCTAAGTCTCTCATAATGTCTAGATACTCTCCATGCCTTCAACTCACAGCTCACAACCCTCTTGTTGACCCTCAGATACCCTCAGCTAGGAGATGGACTCAAGGCTTGATCTGCTGAACTCTTTGCTTTCAAATTCTTTCCTGATGACTTGAATGAGATTGGATTGGGATAATAACCTCTTGATAGGCTTCTAGAGATGAGAATGATGATTGGTCCCCCTGTTGTATGACTTGCTATGCTTATGCTATGCAGATGATTAGACTATGCACATGACTCTATATGCAAATGCTAATGACATTGAAACATAAACCAAGTGAATAAGGTTGGGCAAATTTTAGGGTGCAACAGTGTGGAAGTACGTAGGCACAAGACGCGAGGTCTTGGCGAGCTAATTTCCCCGTAGTCCCGAACTACGTTGACTCTGACTTTCTCTCTTGAGAATACGTAGGCGTAGAGTGCGACGCTCTATCGAGTCAATTCCCTTCCGTTTAGATTTAGCAGCCGTAGATAGATTGTTTTGCATCCTTTAGACAACCCAAGCAAGCGTGGATCCCATCGAGTACGATGGACGTGAGGGGTGCTAATACCTTCCCCTTGCGTAACCGACTCCCGAACCCAGGTTTTGGTTGCGATGACCATACCTTTCCCGTTTTTTGCGAGGTTTACTTCGAGCGTTTCATTTCCCTCTGTTGGGATAAATAACGCACGGTGGCAACTCTTCTGTCAGCCGGCGCCGATTTTCGCAGTAGCGACAGCTGGAGACTCTGCTGGGGATGACCGTCCCCTGGCTGCTAAGGATTGCGATAGTTCCTTATGCATGTGGGATCCAACGTCCCCTAAAGAGAGAGTCAATCCTAGCGCTTGTTTGCTTGTCTATTGGGGTTTATTTATTGATATTATCTGTTGCTATTGTGCTATTGGGGTGTGAAGGGTGTTCTATGATTGAGAGATAAGCCGGACCTGGGCTTGAGTGCACCTAGAAATAGAGTAGAAATTAGTGTGCGCGCACATGCTTTGCATGTCCTAGTGTCCCGCGAAATCTACACTCAGACGAGGTTCTTCTGGTTGGCCTCTTGTCCCACCCTTTGGGTGGCTCGGGTTGCTGGTTAGTTGGATTGTCGACTCTGGGAACCGATCATTTGGAAGTTAGCTAAGTGAGGCCTCTTCAAGACTTGATGATGCCACTCCTTCTGGGAATCGTATCGTCAGTTTTGAAAGTCTGTGACGCTGACGACCGCATAGGATGCCGTACCTTGTCAGATATAGGTCCATACCTGTGAGTGGGGGGGGGGGGGGGTTGCAGGAAACTTGACTTCCAACCTACCCGTTATTTTGGTCTTCTCTTCAGAGCAAACATACTTCGTCAGCAGTGCAGCAGTATTCAGATTGTGTGGGGGCTGTGATCCCGTGTTTGTTGCATTGCATTGCATTTGCATAGGCATCTTCGCATCATATTGCATAGCATTTCTCCAGCTAGCCAGAGTTCTGATCCAGCCTTTGTTTCCTGAAGGTGAGTACCCGGAGTTTGGATTGAGCAACTGTTGATTGTCAGAGGACGACCAAGGGGGTGGAGCAGACTTGAGCAGATTTCAGAATCAAGCAGGGTAGTCAGTTACAGGTAATTGGTAGCTATGTCTGAAGGCAATTTCCAGTATCCTAACACCTTGACAGGGTTTACTATGACGTCCCACCCTCAGTATGATTCTATGGAAGACTTCCCGCAAGCGAACAACCTGACTGCAGACCAAGTTGTACAGCCTACTGTTGAAAACCGAGATCGACATGAGCAGTTTGTTGCCCGAAATGAACGTCCTCCTCCTGTTAACAATCAAGGTGCTATTTTCCTTGAGGGGAATCCACGCAGATATATCCCAGTAGCCAGGACTGTAAACTCAAGAGCTCTTGAAAGTGGTAGAAGGCTCCGAGGATTGGAAGAAAGAGTCAAAACTTTGGAGATCAAAGATGCTGTTAATCTGAATGCTGCAGACATGTGTTTGGTTCCTGACCTGGTGTTGCCTTATCAGTTCAAAGTGCCGAAGTTTAAAAAGTACACGGGAGATAGTTGTCCGAAGCTGCATTTGATGATGTTCTGTCGTAGAATGACTTCGTTTGTGCGAAACGACCAATTGATGATCCATTGCTTTCAGTATAGTCTGACTGGGGCATCTTTGAGGTGGTATGTGCAGTTAGAGAGTAATCATATTCGATCATGGTTGGATTTAGCCAGAGCTTTCATGAAGCAGTACGATTACAACCTGGATTTGGCTCCTAGCCTCGTACATCTACAAGAATTATCTCGGGCGAAGAACGAATCATTCAGAGGGTATTTGCAAAGATGGAAAGAATTAGCCGATAGTGTTCAACCACCGCTTCAGGAAAGAGAAATGGTTGACATCTTCTTGGGTACTCTGAAAGGCCACTATTATGACAAATTGTTCGGTTGTACAAGCTTTGTGGGCCTGATGAGAATGGGGGAGCTTGTTGAGAGAGGACTCAAGAGTGGAAAGCTTCGAGGTGCTCCTTATACCCCAGTTGATAAGACTGAATCAGTTGTCAGTTCTCAAGAAGAGTGGGAAGGAAATGACGTCGTCCCCGAATCTCTAGCATCTCAGGATCGGTTTTCAGACACTTCAAGTCAATGGTCATCCTGTCGTCGATCGCATCAGCACTCCCAACGAAGACCAAGGAAACCTGAAAGGCAGTTTACTCAGCTACCGGTATCGTACAGTCAGTTGTTGCCAGATCTGGTCAGAAGTGGATTGATCGTGCCGAAAGAGACTACTCCGGTGATTCCACCGTATCCTCCAGGTTTTGATGCCAGCGCCCGCTGTGAGTACCATGCTGGGGCACAGGGGCATTCAACGAATGAGTGTAAGGTGCTCAGAAGCCAGGTTCAGGATCTGTTGGACTCTAACCGGATTTTCATCGCGCCCCAGGGTTTTGTTCAGATTAACGATTCTCCGTCATCCAGTTGTGTGGGATCGTCAGTTAATATCATGGAAGACTCCACGGGAAGTGTGTATTCTGAAGAATTTCAATCAGAGAGTTCAGTTGAATATGGGAGAGGTTTCTAGAGGTCTCTGTGCCGGGTGTCGCATCTGTTTTCTCCGCCTAACCCGTTTAACTTTTGTGCACTAGTGTTTGCATACCACCACCAGGATTGTTGGCTGGGGTCATTGTATTCGTACTCATTTGTGCTTAAATGCTAATTTTGTTGGTTGTACGTGAGTGGGAGATGTTCGTCTGGGTGCTTATAGTTTGAGTTTCTCTTTGTCTTGTCATGAATATGTGTTTGCTTTCTGCTTTGCATTATCATTTAACAGGTACATCAGAACCGGGGGTCTTATTTCCTCATCGTCTAGTTTGTTGCAGGAATTCCTTCAGAGATATGGAACAGAATCAGGTTGAATTGGTCGAAGTCCGAAGCCAGCTAGGGCAGATGATGAGAGACATGCAAGAGATGCGTTTAGAGCAGAAGATACTCAAAGAGGAAAATAATCAGCTGAAGACCCAAATGAGCTTGATCATGGAAGTAGTCAAGAACGTGCTTAGGAAAGGGGATGATCAGCTATTTGAAGCCGCAGTGAAGAAGCTCGTGCTACCTGTGCCTGTGGAACCTGAACAGCAACAAAAGATGCACCCGACTCAACGGAGGATTCAGGAGGGGAAGCCAAAGAGGGCATTTGAGGCGCCACCTTCAACGTATGTTGAGCTCTTGCAGACTTTATTGAGGTTCAAAAAGGTTGAAAAGAGAACGTTGGGTTCACCCACAGGAGCGCTTCCTCATGGGTACGATGCCAGTAGGCAATGTGAGTTTCATTCTGGGGCAATCGGACACGACATCGAGGATTGTCATGCTTTTAAGCACAATGTTCAAGACCTGATTGACTCGAAAGACATTGAATTCTCGCCGAGCGGCGTAGTTGTACGTATTTCTCCTATCCCAGTCGATGTTAAGATGACGGATGTTTCTAAAGCCGCAGTAGGTCAGAAAAGTATCCTGGACTCCATGGTGTCAGAATCTCCATGCCCACAGCTGTTGCCTATTCCTGGGGCAGATCTGAGAAAGAAAATGGCTAAGCATAAGGAGTGCCTTAATCAGTGCGGTGAAAGTCAAGAAACCAATGTTGTATTTTCTACAAAGGTTGTTCAACAGTCAACCCGATTCCAGCAACAACAGCAACGATCTCAACAGTGGAAAAGGCAGCAGCATCCCAATCAGCGAAAAGCTCAAAATCAGAGGCCGTTGAGGGTATTTAGTGTGCCTCCGATGCCGTATGCCGAACTTCTTCAGGTGTTGCTACGATTACAGTTGGTTGAGAAGAGGAAGTTAGCCCCGCTGACAGGTACGCCTCCAGCAGGGTATGATATCAAGGAGCGCTGTGATTTCCATTCAGGAGCACCGGGGCACAACATTGAAGATTGTCTGGCCTTCAAGCACAAAGTGCAAGACCTACTTGACAGTGCAGCAATCAACTTCGGGCAGGAAGGGCCCAAAATCGTCTGAATGAGGAAGAAGGGCTCTATAATTGGGTTGGGCCACTGAAAGCAGATCAGGACAACAACGAGTTGCCTCTAATAACTGATTGTGAAGATGGCTGGTTCAGCAGCAGGGCAGATGTGAAATCCCGGTTCTAGGAAGCTGGCATTTTTCTGTGTTTTATCTTGTCATTTCTTTGCGCTTGTAGTTCCTTTCCTGTTTAAAATGCAATCTTGTTTGTAAAACTTGTTGTTTTCATTCAATTGATGATAATGAAATAAATATGCATGTTTTGATTAAATCCATTCATGTTCACTAATTGTTTTTACAAAGGTCCAACGCCTGGTTAAGAGGAATCTGGGGAGGATGACGAAAATGAACGACATGCAACTTCCGATATTGTATGCTTTTGAAATAAAACCTGCTGATGATGTACAGGCATTGTTTCGAATCCCTAAACACCGGTGATATAAGGAAGATAATCCCTTGTCAACCCCTTTGAGCCTTGTAGTAGGAGTTTCTTTCTGTGAATAAATAACCCTCAATCTTAACTTGGGGCAGGGTAGGGGTTAGCTAATTTGGCTGAGCGTTCAAGTTGCAAAAGGAGTGTCCGTTCGAGGATCAATCACACCTCTAGAGGTCGTGCCTAAAAATCACAATGGTTAAATCAAGAGTGAGACAGTCACATCATTCTCCAATGAGTCAGGCAATCAGTGTCACACGACTTGTTCGGAAAAAGAGGAAGCAAAAAGAAATCAAAAGCCTGCTAAGTCAAAACTTCAAAACAAAGGACTTAGGCAAAAATGAGGGCATCCCGCTGGACTTAAAGAATCAAAAGAAACTCAAAAAGAGTCAGTCCAGGCAAAAGTTAGGGATATGAAAAGAAAAAAGATGAAAGGATGGAAAAATCCTCAAATGAAATATGAGTCGTGTGACCTCAAGTGTCAAAGACGAAGAGTGAGTGGCTTTCACTCCGAAAACTCATGGTTTCTCGAACTATCATTCCTATCTTTCAACCTCTGAGAGGTGAGCGCTAAGGTCGAATTAGCTAAACGTAGGATGGGAGAACATCAAGGAGAATGGGTGGGTTAAAATCAACTTTGAGCCTTTATCCTTTCCTTCAAAACCGTGAACCTGACCATGTTATAACCTTCAAAAGTCCTAATTGAAGTAGGTTGTTTCGAAAGCATACTTCGATAAAGGTCACGTCGATTCTGACTCCTAAAAGGGTTCTTCATACCATGTTGGTACTGATGTTGATATTCTTAATAAATAT
Source organism: Lathyrus sativus (assembly GCA_963859935.3). Classification (NCBI taxonomy): domain Eukaryota; kingdom Viridiplantae; phylum Streptophyta; class Magnoliopsida; order Fabales; family Fabaceae; genus Lathyrus; species Lathyrus sativus. The sequence continues at coordinate 15,033 of CAWUDS030006144.1, read as the reverse complement.
TTTGTGCCATAAACTGTTTTTCCCTTTTCCCAGTGAACAGATTGGATGTCAAAGCTGTCATATGTGTTGCATTAATGTGTCTTTTACGCAGAACAACTTGTTTTACTTGCGAGTAAGCGCTTGACAGCAGGAAAGTTTTCTGCAATGGAAAGTATGGTCAGGACAGAATACAGAGCGCCCGAATGTTCCGAGAGCAGGGGCAAGCTACATCCGGTGATCCCTAGTCAGGTCAACCTTTCGAAGTCAGTTAGCCTGGGGGCAATCAGGTTGAGATTCAGGTAAATATGTTGTAGTCAGGGGCACTACTCTGAATCAGCTAATCAGGGGCAAAGTCATTGCAGTCAGGGGCAGGCCATCTTAAGAGCACAGAAGTTCTTTATTCGAGAAGCATTTGAGGTGGAGTATCTCTCCGAAGTTCAGAATGCTGGGGCATTTCTTATCAGATCGTTAGGATACAGGTCTTCAGACTTCCTTTCGAGGACTATCCCCCACAGATGGTCCCGCGGGCTGGGGCATATCAGAAGTGAAGGGATTGTTTTTCTCCGTATCAGCAGGGTTATTCAGAGTTATTCGAGCAGATTCAGCCAATTTTCGAGTGCGAGGCGAATGTCGGGAAGTTGTGTTACTATCCTTTGACTCTTCAATCAGGGACTGTGAATTCAGACAGAATGTTGTTCAGCGTCAGTTGTACCTGACCCATCGCAGATAGCCTAAAAGCTCAAGTCCATGTTGGCGATCACTGTGAGGCCCATCCGTGTTGGCGCATTGGTTTCCAAATCCAGTCTTCATCAGTACGCAGGAAGACTCCGTCTATTTTCCCCAGCAAAGTCCAATTTTTCATTGGCACGGGTCAGCTATCCCCAGAGAAGTCCAATCATACTTGGCACATCTGCTATTTTCCAGCAGAGTTATAGTCCCCAGCAGGGTGTTACTTCAACGAGGTGCTCGGTTAAGTTCCCAATTTCCCCAGCGGAGTTGAGTTCACTCTTCCAGCATTTATTTTGCTGGAGTAATTCTGTGATATCCGGATTATCCCCAGCGGAGTTGGCTTCATCTTCAGCATTTATTTTGCTGAAGTGGTGTTCTGTACCCGACTTTCTCCAGCAGCCCGAGCCTGCATTAGCATATTGCATGCATCATCATATTTGCATCATACTTGCATTTCATTTTCAAAATGCGTAGCATTTCCATCCTGAATGGAGCATTACGTCATAGAAAGATTCAAACATATGCATATGCATATGAAGCATAAGCCAGGTTTTCTATCAGCCTCATATGGCGCGCGAACTACTCTGTGATCAGTTCAGAGGCATTCATCCAGCAGCAGTGTTCAGACAGTTCAGCAGATTATTTGTATTTCAGACCATACAACAGTTATGCTTTGATCAATCAGTCATCTGGTATCGACAAACCTTTTCTTCCCGTCAATTCATATTGACGATGTACAATAAGTGGATTTCTCCGTCTATCATTAGACGTCTTGAGTTCGAATATGGCTTTCTTTCCGTCTAGCAGTAGACGATGTGAAGTTTCAGGTGATTTTTCAGCGGGTTTCTTATCGTCAGATCATACAGATGGTGTGTTTCCCCAGCGAGTCTCTCCGACTATCTTTGGATGTTGAGGAGTTTTCAAAGTGATCTTTCGGATAGTGGTTTTCTTTCTGTTTATCGGATGAGATGACATTTCAAGAGGGATTTCCTGATCGTCGATTCTTATTGAAGACATGGCTCTTCAAAGGTGGTTTTCTTCCCGTCTATCCTTAGACGATGTGAGTATGGATTATGGGTGTCTTCCCGTCTATCCTTAGACGATGTGAGTATTGCATTTTTTTCCTTCGGGATTATGGGTGTCTTCCCGTCTATCCTTAGACGATGTGAGTATTGCATTTTTTTCCTTCGGGATTATGGGTGTCTTCCGTCTATCTTTAGACGATGTGAGTATTGGATTTTGGGTGTCTTTCCGTCTATCCTTAGACGATGTGAGTATGGATTATGGGTGTCTTCCCGTCTATCCTTAGACGATGTGAGTATTGCATTTTTTTCCTTCGGGATTATGGGTGTCTTCCCGTCTATCTTTAGACGATGTGAGTATTGGATTTTGGGTGTCTTTCCGTCTATCCTTAGACGATGTGAGTATGGATTATGGGTGTCTTCCCGTCTATCATTAGACGATGTGAGTATTGAATTTTTTTTCCTTCGGGATTATGGGTGTCTTCCCGTCTACCCTTAGACGATGTGAGTATTGAATTTTTTTCTTCGTGGATTTTGGGTGTCTTCCCGTCTATCCTTAGACGATGTGAGTATGGATTAAGGGTGTCTTTCCGTCTATCTTTAGACGATGTGAATATATTTCTCTTCCTGTCAATCAGTAGACGATGTGAAAGGATCAGGTGTTTTGTTGCAACCTTCAGGTTTGTTAAATGGGGTATCACGCGGATAACTGGCGTTAAAATCAGGAGTTCTTTATCAGATGATTGATCAGTTTGTTTCCGTGACGGCTGGGTTCGGTTCTGGATTTTATTCCTCAAGCAGTGTTGCGGTATATTCCCACGGTTGGCAAATTTCAGGGTTTCATTTGTATTCAACCGTCTTCTACCTTTGAATGTTTGAAGGCTGAGTGCTCTTCACCCATCCAGGTCCAAGCCGCTTGAATAGGGGCAGCTGTTGCACCCTAAAATTTGACCAACCGGGTCCTGTATCTGGTTCGATGTTTCGACGCATGACCGCATTCGCATCTGCATATCGCATATAGTGCATTTTTCATTTGTTTTGATTTTATCGGGATCACATCCCTCGTCTCGCGTCTCAGGTGTTTTTAATCAGTTTAGATAGGTAGAATCGCATTTTTCGGGAAGTTGTGCTCTTCCCGGTGTTTTCAGCTCGCGCTGTTATTTTTAGGGATATTTCGGTGCCCGTTTATTTTTACCGACTATTTTGTGGCGCTCTCGCAGTGTTATTTGCCGTTCGGTGCTATTTTTGTTCCTTCGGGAATTATTGTGATTTTTCTGGATTTTATTAGATTTTATTAGGGTTTTATTAGATTTTTTAATCATTTCAGGATAATATAGAATATTAATAGGTTTTTTTAATATTTTTAATAGTTTTAATCCATTTTTAGAATATTATGGTTTTAATAGAAAAATATTTTCCTTTTATAATATAGTTTTTAATATAGATTTTCTTTTAGATTAATAGATTTTTCTTTTATAAAAATTAGTATGGATTTTATTTCTAGATATTATAGATTTTTCTATTTGTATAGGAGTTAATGGATTTTCTTTTAGATATTATTAGATATTACTAGCTTTTAATTAGAGATTAATAGAATATTAAATAAATTTTAGAGGCTGATTGTTTGTTAGTTAGAATATTAGTTGTTTAGGATTTAATTGGTTTTGATTAGTTGGAATAAGTCAATATCATTTTCATTAGTCATTAATCCATCTTCATTTTCATTAGCACTTTATTATTCAGATTTTTTTGAGTTTTTTTTAATCATTTTCGTTGGGCCCAGGTATGTGTGGAGGCCCAGTTTATGGGTTTTTTCTGCCCATTTTCCAGAAGAGTCCAGAAAAAGCCAGGTCACTATATAAGTCCGCGTACACGTGTTATCACCAGAGAGGACCCACGTTACACACTCCACACACGACACATCACTCTCACACTCTCCCTCTCTCTGCCACGCTACACCACGTGGCGCACATGCATTAAACCCCTCCACTCACCTCACCACGTGTCCACCGCAGAGCCTCCACCGGTTGCATGGCCGGCGGCCATGCAACACCCTAACAGTTCATCGCCGGCGACCCTAACTTACTCCGGCCACCGTCTAGTTCGCCGGAAACCCCAAAAAACCCAGAAAATCTCATCTCCGATCCACAATCATCTTCCACCTCTGATCCCACCTTCATCACCACTAACATTTTTCAAGAAAATTCGTTATGATCTTCATTTCGTTTCCAGAAACATACAACAATCTTCAACGACTCTCATAATTGTTCTTTCAGATTCTTCGCAAGATCTTCGTCTTGTTCATAGCGTTCATGCGCAAATCTCCAGAACGCCAACATCAAGAACATGCGCGTGCTCGATCTTCATCCATCAAGAACAACTTTCCAGATCCTCATCAACATCTTCTAGATCTTCATTCAACGTTCAAGAACTTCAACGAATCTTCAGCAAACTTCTTTCAAGAACTTCATCAAGCAACATCACGAACTCGGTCCAGATCCAAGATCAACCTTCAAGAGTTTCTTACAATCTTCGTCCGTTTCCAGAGATTCCTTCAACATTGTTCATCGGAAGATCCATCATCTTCAACTTTCCAGAAAACATCAACACGATTTCCAGAAGAACCTCCACAACGTCATCTTCGTATCTCCAGATACGATTTCTCCAGAAAGCTAACTCGCGTGTTCATCAGTGCCAACAAGCGTCTTCAGGATGCTCGATCTTCAACCGGGAGCTCAAGACATTCACATGCATGTTCATACCTAGCCCCAAATTCTCCAGATCATCAGAAAATCTTCCAGGGTTCATCGAATCTTCTTCTGCTTCGCGAAGATCTTTCAGATCTTCATCCTCTCCGTGAATCTTCATCGAAGCTCGAATCAACTTTGGATCTATCAAACCTTCGTGTCCGAATCCATGGATGCTCAACTCGCATCAAGCGGTGTGGATGAGTCTCCTTCGTGAAGGTTGAATAGGGGAGAGTTTGAGAGAAGTTTGAGTTGAAGTGGTCGGTAGTTGTTGAGGGAAGTTTTGTTTTTACCGGCGATGATGAGGTTGCGTTGGAGGATGTTGGTGACGGCGCAGTGGAAGGGAGAAAGGAGGAGAATTAGGGTTTTCAGGTTCAGAGGAGAGTGAAGGTGGGAGGAGGAAGGGTCGTTGGCCTGATTTCCGACTGGGCCTTAGGCCCAAAGTTGTTTCTCCTCGTACCTCCCTGCGTGTGTGAGTGGCTGGAATGGGCTGGGCCCTGTTGGATTTGCTACTACACACTGCGTTTTGCTCATCATACCCCCTCCCCGGGTTTTTTCTGTTTGTGTTTTTTCTGGCTGGGCCCCAATGGGTTTTATTACTAGCAGACCCCCTTGTAAACTGTTGTACCCCCCCTTTTTTGTATTTTTCATTCTTTTATTATTCTTTTGTTTTGAGAATATTAAGAGAAAAAGAATATTGAAGGAAAATAGAAAGAAATATTAAAAATGAAAAGAAAAGAAATATGGAAAATATGGAGAAAAATATATAGAAAAAATATATAGAAAAAAATATGAAAAAATATATGAAAATATTTTGAAAGGGAAAAAAGAAGAAAATAGTTGAAAAGAAGAGAAGGAAAAAGAGGAAAAAATATTAGTGTAGATTTACTATTTTTTAGAGTATATTTTCATCATAGGAGTATATTTTACCCTTTTAGAGATAGCTTAGAAGTCCACTTGTTAGGGGACTTTTTCATTTGGTTTTTTCCATTATAGATGGATAGGATAGTACTTCCTAGGGGTTTATTTTTAGTATTCAATCATTGTAACCATTTTTTAGAATATTAATAAAATGAGATTTGAGCTGTGGTCCCGAAGTAGCCGAACTATAGCTGCTCTGATTTCTCGTACCAGACGAGAATATGTAGGCATAGGATGCGATATCCTAGCGAGCACACTAACAATTAACCTTTTGTTCTCTCGCTGCTGTGCGATCGAGACTTTCCCGCTGACGACTGATGTAACCCTTTTTCTCTCTTGCCCGAGTGCATTTGAGACTAGACCATAGTTTTTCCCCATAGGTTCCCGTACCTTTAAAACCAGTTATTTTCTCACTGCTGTGTGAGAATACCCTGTTTAGCCGTAGTTAGCCTGAACTACGTAAAGCTCTGATCTTCCATGCAGTGTGGAAGTACGTAGGCACAAGACGCGAGGTCTTGGCGAGCCAATTTCCCCGTAGTCCCGAACTACGTTGACTCTGACTTTCTCTCTTGAGAATACGTAGGCGTAGAGTGCGACGCTCTATCGAGTCAATTCCCTTCCGTTTAGATTTAGCAGCCGTAGATAGATTGTTTTGCATCCTTTAGACAACCCAAGCAAGCGTGGATCCCATCGAGTACGATGGACGTGAGGGGTGCTAATACCTTCCCCTTACGTAACCGACTCCCGAACCCAGGTTTTGGTTGCGATGACCATACCTTTCCCGTTTTTTGCGAGGTTTACTTCGAGCGTTTCCTTTCCCTCTGTTGGGATAAATAACGCACGGTGGCGACTCTTCTGTCAGCCGGCGCCGATTTTCGCAGTAGCGACAAGAACCTCAAAGAGGGCCGCCATGGCCGGTTTGACTAGGGAGGAACTAGAATTGGCAGGTGCTGCGGGACAAGTGGAGCTTCGTTGTGATCTGCACGAACAAGGGATGGAGAAGTTGTGGCTTCGTTCCTTTTTCGGAGGACGTCGCCGCCATGAGAGGTGTGGCTCCATCAGCATCAGTCTTGTTGATAGGGAGAAAATCAGAGTTGCGAGCATCAAGGTTGTTGTCACGGGCATCCATGATCAGAAATTTGAAGAATTGTTTTGGTCTTATTTTCTACAAAGAGAGAAAGATGGGGATAACAATTTCCCACAGACGGTGCCATTGATCTTACCATCGATCAGAACCTAAGATGGGTCAAAGACAAACGTCTATAATGCTGGGTGTGAAAGAGGAGGAGGAGATGTACCTGCAAGGCACTCCGATGCTAAAGTTATAAACAAGAGAGAGAGAGAGAGAGAGAGAGAGAGAGAGAGAGAGAGAGAGAGAGAGAGAGAGAGAGAGAGAGAGAGAGAGAGAGAGAGAGAGAGAGAGAGAGAGAGAGAGAGGAGAGAGAGAGAGAGAGAGAGAGAGAGAGAGAGAGAGAGAGAGAGAGAGAGAGAGAGAGAGAGAGAGAGAGAGAGAGAGAGAGAGAGAGAGAGAGGGAGAGAGAGAGAGAGAGAGAGAGAGAGAGAGAGAGAGAGAGAGAACAAGTACATAATATGAGTGTTTCAGGGTGAATATTAGATACTTGACCCTCTCAAATGAGAAGCTTTTTATAATGCCCCAAACTCTTGGCCATTGGTCCCTATTTTTAGGGCGAGATAACCGTTTTCCAAAAAATAGGTAACTGCCATAACTAGCCATTGAGACAGGCAGACATGCCCATAACTAGCCGTTGGCGCGGGTAGAGGCGTAGTTATGGGCACAAGTGTCTTGGATGTTTCTGGATGGTGAAATCGTGGGTGACAGGCAGAGACTGATGGGGAGAGTGTTGTGACCAAGGGTAAATAGGTCAGCCTCCCCTGTTGGAGGGGGAAGAAAAGGTAAACTTTCCTCCAAAGAGGTTGAACTTAGGCAATTGGATTGTTATGGGAAGCAGAAGTGGATTGGACCATGCCTATTCATTGGGTCAGTCCGGAATAATATATATATATATATATATAATATATATATATATATATATATATATATATATATATATATATATATATATATATATAATATATATATATATATATATATATATATATTATATATATATATATATATTATATATATATATATATATATATATATTATATATATATATATATATATATATATATATATATATATATATATATATATTATATATATATATATATATATATATATATATACATATATATATATATATATATATATATATATATATATATATATATATATATATATATATATATATATATATATATATATATATATATATATATATATATATATATATAACCTACTATGTAATTCTTTGTTTTCTTATAAACTCGTGCATTAGTACGCAGAAATCTGACATAGAAAGATGTACACCACAAGCCATTTCAAAAAGACCAAGTTCTTCCAATCTATAATTATTTGATCCCACAAAACTTAAAACTTTACTCCAGACAAAGACTCTATGAATTTTCGCCTTTGATCTAAATATCTAATTATTACTATGAAAAAGAAAGAGAGAAGGAAATTGATACCTGAAAGGGGCTTTGAGTAGAAGGAAGTATAGGTGGAAGGGGCTATAGACACTCAATGGCCTTTTAGGCTTCCCCTCTAACGTCAAAAGGCTTAACATGTCTTTAACACGTGCGAAGGCCAAGTATATTTAGCGTCTCAAGAATAAATAATCATTGCTTACATTAAATGTAATCAAGCGCTTTCATCAATTAATTGATGTTTGATATGTCTCGGCTGATGTACAGACTAAATGGGTACATTTGGAAGGGACTTTATGACTCATCCAGAATAATAGACTCATCCCTGGAAAAAGGACTCTCCCCCTAACTAAGGGAATAAACTATATATGATGAAATCACCCATAGGACTCTCACTTGAATAAGGGAATTGTAAGGATAAACCCTTAGTAAGCACCCGCCTAAGGATATGTTACCTATACACGACTTCCCACTCAATAAATGGCCCACCCTGTTAGGAAAGAGTGGATGGTTGACATGTTATCAATCCATAACTACGTGTGGAAGGAGTCATAACCATGATTTCTTGAGAAGTAGGCCATCAAGAAGTTCCATGGTCAAGATGGGACGGTTTCTACTTCTTATGAGCCCTAAATCCAGGCTCACATTCCCTTATAAATGCATGAGGAAGATCAATCTCACACTTATAAAAACACCCCTAAAATAGAGATTTCACTCTCATGAACTTTCTCTAACATCATATAAATACTCAAGCCTCTGGTAATCTTTACCAATCAAGGGTTTATATGCATATGTACTTTTTTTAGCAAGTAAGTGGATTTATAGGGAAACAACATATTGAACACCCATAATGTATTATTCATAACATTCCCTCTGGTTGTTCATCAAGGATATGTGTTGTTAAAACCTTATTAGAAGAATCCATGGGAAATAAATCTAATGAACAAAAAAGAGTACATGTGTCACAACGTGTATAATTAGTAAGATACAACAATACTCGAATCACGTTGAGATATGTGTGGAACCTTATTTTGTAGGTGATATACTTTTAATAAGAACATGCCATCAACTTTTGAGGATGACAACTAATGTCTTATGATAACTCAAACATGAAATATTAAGCAGATAAATATGCAAATATAATCATTATGATTTAATGGATTTAACTATTTGATGATGGCAAAACAAATAGAATATTATCTAAAGTCTTATCTCAATTTATTCAAGCAAGTGTTTGCAAATGAGAAAGCATATGGAAAAATCTTGAATTACTATAGTACCTCCTAATTTAGTAGTGAGCGAACCTTTTGTATACTATGAGGACTTTATTGTAAAAGCGCATGACTAAAGCACATACACATTAAAGTGTTTTTCAAAATATTTTACCAAAGAAAATACCTTAAAAAAAACATCTTAAGTTGTGTAATATGAGTTAGGAACTGTAAAATTGACCCACAAACGATTGGGACAACACCTTAATAATGTGAAACAACTAGATATCTTTTATTTCTTTTGATAAAATTACAATTGATTATATGTTAAACTGTAAAGACAAGCTTCCAACATGTTTTGGTGAAAACAATATCTTAAGTGCAAACTTTCATTTCAAAGAAGAAGGAAAAGAAAGATCTTATAATGACTTTGTTCAAGACTTTTTAAAACAAGCTTTAAAGTATATGAATATTTCTTGACATAAATATTTTTAAGTGCTCAAAGTATTGATTCATACATTAAATCCTTTTCATAACAAGTTTTTAAGGTCTTGGTTGAAAGGTAGTTTATGGCATTATGTTTTATAGTTTAACTTAGAAAATTTTAAAAAAATTTCTTGATGTCAATCAATTGATGTTTTGGATCAATTGATTGACTGTGACTTTTGTTTCTAAATTTTCATTTTCCATGGTGAGCCAATCGATTAGTTCCTGATGTCAATCGATTGGTCTGTGTTATTTTTTCAAATTTTACCTTATGTCAATTGATTGGTACTGTTGTCAATCGATTGATCCTGTACTTATTTTGAAAAATCTTTAATGTATCCATTATGTCTTGACTCAATTTCATAACATCTTTTCACCATGGGGTACAAGTTATTTTCAGCCTATTTTTCCTCAATCATTACAATGATTTTGAATGGGTATTTCTATCATTATAAATTAATTTCAAAGTTTGATTTTTCATTCACCTCTTTTAAACATTCTCTATAATCTCTCTACATATTTTCTTCATAACAGAAATTTTTATACAAGATACTTTTTGAATCCATTTTCATTTTACATTCATAAACGTATCATTTGAGCACTTAGAGAGTTTATGTTATTAAATCTTCATACTTGAAAGAGAAGAAGGCTTTGTTATAAGTATTAAAGAATTTTACAAACTTCCTCTACTTCTTTATACATTACTTTGTTGTAAATTCCTAATTATCAAGGATTGTTTGATATTAGGTGTAGTGACTTATCATCCAAGATTGTTGGAGATAAGATTATTTGAAAGGGGGAGGGATTATTCTCTTTTCTTGGTGTTCAAGTTTCAAGAGGATTGTTCTTGATAACTTGTGTTAGAGTTTGTATAGAAAGACTAGGATTGTCTTGTCCATAAGATCTAACAATAGTGAAAATCTCTTACTGTGTAAGAGGGCTGGAGTACTCTCAAACTTTGAGGGGAAACCAAGATATATCACTGTGTTATTTATCTTACCGTATTTTACAACTTTCATCACTTAGAAACTAAATCAGAAAAATTATAAGAATTAAGTTAAAATCGGAAAAATAATTCTAAGTACCTAATTCACCCCTCTTAGGTGCATACTCTACTTACACACATTTCTAATTGATTGTGAATATGTGCAATAGTTTAGAAAGTCATAAAATGCTTTATTGGGATTTTATTTTTAGCTAAGCCTCTGGCATATAAATAAATGTCCTTTTTCTTATTTCAAACCATCCAGAACCGTGTGTCAACATACCTCTCCCTCTCTCTCTCTCTCTCTCTCTTCTCTCTCTCTCTCTCTTCTCTCTCTCTCTCTCCTCTCTCTCTCTCTCTCTCTCTCTCTCATCTCTCTCTCTCTCTCTCTCTCTCTCTCTCTCTCTCTTACACACACACACACACATACACTCTCTCTCTCTCACTCACATACACACACACACACACACACACACACACACAACACAACACACACATGCTCTCTTTAAAGTATAACACCAACGTTTTAGCCTAAGTGATTTTGAATGAAAAATTCTTATGTGAGTGAGAAGATAATTGCAATTATAAAAAAGGATAGAATTGTAAATTCACCAAGAGAATCTTTTGTATACACTTTGGTTGAATATTATTCATTTAGAGATTTTTTTTGGGGTTAGAAGCTAAACTCGTAAAAAAAACATTGGTTTGGAATTGTGTGATTCAGTCCAGATTAGGTTAAAGATCATCCCGTGATAAAATCTTCTATGTGTTTAGTCAGCCGGATATTAAAATCAAGATAGGTTGAAGCTCAACCCGATATTAAAAGATTTCCAGGCTCGTGATTAGCCTAATATTAATATCTCATAAGTTATTGGTTATCCCGTGTAAAACTAAGGTTTAAGTTCACGGGCTCAACCCGTGTAAAAGCTTACAAGGTTTAAGGAACTTGAAGACTAACCGCTCCAAGATCCTGGTTTGTGAATAAAGGAACCGAACTTCTAGATTCATAGTTTGGAAGAGAAGGCTTAAACTAATATATCCCAAAGTCTTAAATTATTTGGTTGGAGGTCAACCATCATTTTCGTGTATAAAGAGGGTTCATGAGTCTTTCCTACTAAAAGCTCTCAAAATTTATTATATACTCTCAAGATCAGTTTTTGGGGAGAGGAGTAGATCATTTTCTATTTGACTGAATCTCTATATATCGAGGTGTTCATCTCTCTCCATTAACTATTTTACTATCCATATTTTATTTTCTACTGGTAAGTTTTCAAAATATTTTAAACTTTGATTTTACTTTCCAAAGTTTTTAAAAATAACATTTTTTCAAACCACGTAATTCACCACCTCTTGTGTATGAAACCTCAAGTCTGTTGAGGGAGTTTCACTAGAGAGAATTGAACATTGGGTCAAGAGCAACACAAGTGAGAGAGATACCACATATTCACCCAAAATCTTAAGGTGATAAGTGAATGGTTTCTTCCACTTATAAATGCTCAACTCTCCATATTTATAACTGTTGCAGTGAGAATCGTGATACCAAGCTATTGATTAACTTGAATCTTTAATTCTTAGATTACAACCAGACTTTAACTTATCCAAAGGAAAGGTCTAAAGAAAAAAAAACCTTTTCGCGATGTAACAACAACGCTAAGAGATTCGGGGATCGGGGGTTGGTTATGCATAGGGTAGGTATTTCACATCCTAGACATCTGTAGTACTCTACAGGAACCTTTTGTTTATTTGCATGCTAAGTTTGGAAATGTTTGCTAAAGTTTGGGGTTGGGTAACGGTGAAGGTTAAAAACCTAAAGATAGTTCTTCTAAGCTTACTCGCAAAGACGTCGCGTCATCTGCCTACGTATCCTAACTAGGATAGAATCAGAGCAATCGTAGTTCACCTTACTAGGGGTCGAAGAACACTTGATTATGATCAAGGTTCAAAGGGGAACAAACATAGCAATGCTTGTATAGAGTTTAACAAAACTCTCTAGATCTATGTTATAACACTCAAGAGGGGAGTAAGCAATCATTACTATGATTCTTACATAGAGTTTACAAACTCTATCCCAGGGTTCTAGTTGAAGAACACTCCTAGTGAAGGTGGGCTTTCTAGACTTAAAGCAAAGTCTAATGGCTTGTATGTTCTAACTTAACTAAGCTAGGGTTTAAGATTAGACCTTCACAAAGTCAAGGAAAACGGTTGGTAATGAGTTATCCAATAACACAAGGGTAAGGAGAAACTTTTCCTTTGGAAGGAGAGAGAGAGAGAGAGAGAGAGAGAGAGAGAGAGAGAGAGAGAGAGAGAGAGAGAGAGAGAGAGAGAGAGAGAGAGAGAGAGAGAGAGAGAGAGAGAGAGGAGAGAGAGAGAGAGAGAGAACTTGGATGAGAACTAAAAAGTTCCATCACTTGGGGAGGAAGTACTTTAACAAAGCAAATGAATAATTAAGCAAGATGGGAATAAGATAGACAATCAAGTAGGCATGCATATTACAATAAGCAAGGGATCAAATAGGATGAATGGTTACAACCAAGCATGGAAACAATATTACAATAGGCAAGCAAATACGAGTTCTTACAAGACTTAAAGAAAAGGTAAACACCTAGGCATATCTTGACAAAGATGAAGGTATATCTTAACAAAGATGAAAGCATAATGAAGGTAAACAACCATGTAAACAAATCTCAATTTGAAAGTAAACATGTCATAAACTCAAGGTACAACAATATGCATTTATGACAATCAAACACAAGCAAATTAGTTTAACCTCATAATTTAGGAGGAAAATAATATGATACCATGGTTACAACCAAAGGAGAACAAACCCTATCATGTTAACTAACATATGGGAAATAATCACAAGCAAAATCTTACAAGACGATTAAGCATGACATGAAAGATAATTCAACGATATGCAAGATAACGATCTTGAAAACAAACCAACTTTCAAGTAGGTAAAAGGAATTGTGACTACAAGAAATTTGAAATATTTTTACATTAAATGAAACTAGACATTGTCATGAACATGTTGCAAAAAGAATGGATCAAAAATGATAAAATATGAACAAGTTATGAAATATTTGAAGTTTTAGGTGATTTATGACAATAAAGCAAATAAACAAACAAATAAAAGAGAGAAAGGGCCAAGCTGGGAGTTTGAACCCAGGCCCTTTAGTTCACAAACATCACACTCAACCACTAAGGCACACACGCGTGTGCTGATAGGAAATGGAAGAGGAGAAAGAAAATCAATCCAACACAAATTGAAAATAAAAACAACAAAAAAGGGTTGATCCAAGGATCGAACCCTGGTTTGGCAAGTGAAAGGCACATGAAAGAGTAAGGTTTCTACCACTGGGGTGGCTATACATCCATTGATTTAGCCACCCTAAAAACATATGAGGCATGTTTTCATGGATTTTTCTGGGCAAGATGAAACAAGAACAAGGCAAGATACCACATGCGTTTTTGATTCGTAACTATGTCAAATCTTGGTCTTTTTTTATGAAATTTTAATCAAACTTGATTGTTTTTAAACAAGGAATAAAATGGTGCAATTGGTTTTTTAAGATAACATCTTGAAAAGAAAACACGATAGAACTTGCCAAATTTGGCAATTGAGATGCAACTTGATAACTACAAACAGCTGTGAGCTCAAATTCATGTAAAAGGTAATGCGTACAAGTTTAATATGTCATAACAAAGGTGTAGCACATTTAAACTCAAGCATGAACTAGAAGCATAGAATATGATACATGAATTGCAAGATGAAGCATGAAAATGTTTGTAACTGTCAAGACAAATGGGAAGCTTCCAAATCAACACACAGCCTATCAATCCTAATCATGATAATGATGATGTTCTCATAGTTTACAGATCAATTCAAATGCTCAGATAAAGGAAAGGAGTGGAATGCAATATACACATCAAAGCACAACTATTATGACAAGTAAAATTGGAAATGAAAGATGCAAGTTGAGACCAAATCAGGTAGCAGACATAATTGGAATGAATAGACCTTTCAAACATACTCAAAACATCATATGAAATGTGTCCACATTTCAAGATTGTTCACAAACAACATGGAATTGAAAAACACAGGCCAGCTGCTCAATCACTCATAAAAATGCAACATGAGAATCAAAACTGATTTGGAAACAGATGAGGTTAAGAAAATGTATACAACAAGTCTCAAATATAATAGGGAATGATGCTAGCACTTAAGATACTCATGCAATGCACTTAATAAGACAATGGATACCAAAATGTAATTTGTACCAAACCTAATGAGGGGGCTGTCATGACAGAAAAGATAAGGCATACAAAAATTGATTGATTCATGCACATACAAGTCTTAAATGCTATTAGAGGTCTGATGTTTCATGAACTGCCTAGAAATAAAT